>QLOD02000010.1:18062409-18077649 GCA_003260245.2 Sideroxylon spinosum | reverse complement strand
ATTATGTGTGAGTAGATTTCACTCTTGGATTCAAGGCAATTTTCATAGTTGATTTGCAATAAAATTCCAACGTAATGGGTTTAATGTTGAATCTTATGTTTTAATGGGCTGATCTATATTTGATTTGAATTTATTACTAAGTTTGGGTTGAGATTTTAATTAAACTCTGGATTTGTATGATTTATGGTTTTTGCCTATGAATTTCTACTTAGAATTGTCATGCATATCTCTTCAATTTATATGGTGATTGCTAATTTTATAATTTATATGGAAAATCTATAGATTATGCATATAAGGTGTTTGATTTGAATTCTCAGTCATATTTGTTCTTAATTTCCTATTCAAATCAGATTTGGATTATTATAAAGTGGTTATATATAAGGAATATCTTCCGATCTATCATTTTTTGAGGTGTAGATTGTGTAATTGATTCCTTGGAATTTATTATCAATCACTACGAATTTGTTTTGGATCAAAGGCTTTCTTTAAGTTGTTTTTCTAAAGCATTTTTATTTAACCAACCATTGCTAAATCTTGTCTAAAACTTTTCCAAAAATTGTTGTTTACTGGTTTTTGCTAAGGCTCTATGTGGACACGATCTGGTTCTCACCGGTTATTGAGCTTCAATAGACACCCTGCACTTGGGGTCAAGCCTAAATTAATACATTGGAATTGAGCAAGCACTTACACCTATGTGGAGTTTGTACCCTTGGTGTTTGTACTCCTATCACCCATGTAGAGTTTATACTCTTGGTGACTGTCTTCTTTCCACCAACGTAGAGTCTATACTCCTAGTGTATGTTTTCTCTTATACCCATGTAAAGTCTTATACTCCTGGTGTCTACTATACCTACACCCATGTGGATTTTATACTCTTGGTGCTTGTACTATTATCACCCATGTGGAGTTCATATTTCTGGTGTTCGTATTCTTATTACCCAAGTGGAGTTATACTCTTGGTGACTGTCTTCCCTACACCCATGTAGAGTTTATACTCCTAGTGTCTACTTTCTCTTCATCCATGTGGAGTCTTTACTCCTGGTGACGACACCATCTTCACTTATGTGGAGTTTATACTCTTATCTTCCATAGTTAGGTGGTAGACACCTACTATCTCATCATTTGAAGCTTATGCTCATTTCCCACCATTCAAAGTTATGTAGACCTGATCTTATCATGGGTACGTAAACAACTCAGGCAAATAGCTTGAGTCCAGTCATCCCGGTCTCTATAGACCATCTAAGTCCTATATTTTAAGGCACCTTCTTATAGTTCACCTTTGTAGAGCTACGTAGATCTGAGCCTGTCATGGGTATGTAGGCAACTCAAGTAGACAGATTGAGTCTGGTCACCTCGGTCTTTATAGACCATCCAAGTCCTATATCTTTAGGCACTTTTTGTAGAGCTACGTAGACCTGATCCCGTCACGGGTACATAGGCAACTCAAGCAGATAGCTTGAGATCGGTCACTCCGGTCTCTATAGACCATATAAGTCCTATATCTTTAGGCACTCACATATTAGATCCTCAACCTGAGCTACAATGACCTGATCCCTTAGAAGGGTACTTAGGCAACTTGAGTAGATAGCTTGAGTACAGCCTCCACGGTCTCTAGAAACTATCATCTACATGAGGTATTGATTTAGAGTTAGAGTTAAACCCCTGCATTTGCATACCAGTTCACATTTCCTCACCATATAGTTTGGACCACTTAGGTCTAAGCTACGTCTGACCCGATCCCTCCACAAAGTACGTAGGTAGCTTAAGTACATAGCTTGAGTTCTGTTGTAACGACCCGCATTTATACAATACAATATTGTCTATTTTGGGCTTGGTAAGCTACTTCCTAGGAGGTCACCCATCCTAATACTGCTCCCACTGGAGCACATTTAACCCTGGAGTTCCCACTGAACCCAGTGCCCTCACGGCTTTAAAACTCGTTGTACTATATTGATGTCAAAAATTACATATATGCCACTTTCTTCGACTACCTACATGATATGGGATGGAAGGCATTGCTTCTCTGCTTCACCTCCTACTTCACTCTCTTGCAGGTAAAGTCCCTCACAGGTAGGTCTTTCATAATCCCTCTCAATCCTCCCCCCTAACAGGACACGCGTCCCCCGTGTGGCCCCCTACTTCACTCTCCCGCAGGTAAAGTCCCTCACAGGTAGGTCCCCCACACGCGCGTGGTCCCACACTTCTGGCTAGGTATTGGCCCTGATACCATTTGTAATGACCCGCATCTATACAGTATAGTATTATCCGCTTTGGGCTTGGTAAGCTACTTCCCAGGAGGTCATCTATCTTAGTACTGCTCCCACTGGAGCACACTTAACCTTAGAGTTTCCACTGAACCCAGTGCCCTCATGGCTTTAAAACACATTGTACTATATTGATGTCGAACATTACATATATGCCACTTCCTTCCACTATCCAGACGATGTGGGACGAAAGGCATTACTTTTCTGCTTCACCTCCTGCTTCACTCTCTTGTAGACAGAGTCCCTCACAGGTAGGTCCCTTACAGTCCCTCACAATCCGCCCCCTAATAGGACACACATCCCCACGTGGCCCCCTGTTTCACTCTCCCGTAGGAAAAGTTCGTCATAGGTAGGTCCCCCACACGCAAGGTCCACGTGGGGTCCCACACTTCTAGCTGGGTATTGGCTTTGATAGCATTTGTAACGACCCGCATCTATACATTACAATATTATCCGCTTTGGGCTTAGTAAGCTACTTCACAGGAGGTCACTCATCCTAGTACTGCTCCCACTGGAGCACACTTAACCCTGGAGTTTCCACTGAACCCAGTGCCTCACGGCTTTAAAACGCATTGTACTATATTGATGTCGAACATTACATATAAGTCTATTCCTTCCACTACCCAAACGATGTGGGACGGAAGGCATTACTTTTCTACTTCACCTCCTGCTTCACTCTCCCATAGGTAGAGTTCTTCACAGGCAGGTCTCTCGTAGTCCCTCACATACGTCCTTATAGACCATCTTTCAATTCACATTTTATACTCAGTACATAAACATTCAGGAAAAATTAAACATCTCATTATACCTATGCACATAAGCTAATTCAGGCCATTTGGCATCTCACACATTATTTGCCTTTATGGTTTGCATGCTATGATTATTATAAACCAGAGAATTATCTTGTGAATTATGACTATAAAGAGTGGAAAGGGATTCTAGATATCCCTAGTATCCAGACCTAAAGGTTTCCGTGCATAACCGAACCCTAGACCTACTATCTTTGATTGCACATACTAGTTGAAAGTCACTAAAATTGGGCCATTTATCATTATTTCAAAAATATAAACCAAAACGTTTTAAACCAAAATCAAAACTCGAGTTTCTTGACACACCCATTCTGAAAGTGTCAGGTGGCAACTCCTAGTCTCCATAATCAAGGCTCTATTTCAAAATAAAACATAAATTTTATCATTTGGGTGATTTCGAGTCACCATGTCGCAATAAAGAGTCACGACCCGCACACATCATAACCCTGGCACGAGGATCTGATAACGACACATACACTGTATGAACACCAAACTCTTAGCTATATCAGCAAACACCCAGTAGAAAAATAAAAGCCAACACCCGTTACCAAATAGAATTAGAGCATATTAGAAGATAAGAAAGAAAGAGAGCGGCAATATACTAGTAGGTGGCAAAAAAAAATATGACAACATACAAGCTTCGTGTTATATTTAAAATTATAGTCGTAGATTTATATTACACATTTTTCGAACTACCTACTTTAAACTAACATTGATCAATAGTAAAAATATTATCATGCGCAGGAGAGTCCCCAAAACCATATTGCATCCACAGTATATGCACATAAGTACACAAACCATACTGCTTGATGAGGTCATTACTCTTGCAGGTCGAGAGGTGCTTATGTTATAGGGCACACGGTACTCATCAAACCATATGAAACCATTAACATGGTCCAATCCACGTGGGCATCAGAGAAATGAACGACCATTATTCCTTCTAGTCCTTGCGACCAAAACTCACATCTGACCAATACCATAAATACATGATGGCCCATATTGCAAAATTGGAGACATCGCTGCAAATGACAAAAGAATGAAATATAATTTTGAAACAATTACCATGAATATGTTGATGTACAAAAGTATCAACTTGTTTTATATAATACAACAAGTTTTACAACAAGTTTGTTATACAAAAATTAAACATTATATCGTAGATAATTAGTTTTCACACAACTTACCCAAATAATAGTAATACAAAACAAGTTCTAAATTAACTAAGTGCTAACACTTTGCCAAATTTGTCGAGCTATTTCATAATGCACTCTAGCCATTTCTCTTGTTTGAGTACTTGGCAAATCAAGTTCAATTGGATTCTGAGAATTACTACCTGCATCCCCACCACAGCTTAGATCTTCAACGATTTGCACCTCATCCCATGATGCATTTAATGTGTCAGTCTTATCTTTTGCCCAAATGAAGTTATAAATAGTACAACAAATAGTTGGGTTATATTTCTGGGTCTTAACTTTGAAAAGGGGCTTGGCTTCCAAGATAGGAAACTGTGCTTTTAAAACACCAAAACACCTTTCAATCACATTATACAACTATGAATGGCAGTAATTGAACCACTCTTCAATATTTGTAGGACATCATGAGTGCCCACAGTATTCTTATAAATAGTACCATTCCTCATGGTATGGTGTCAAAAATCCGGTCATTCTGATATCCGTAATGTACAACATAGTATTTCACCTTAAGCAGCATTGGAAATAAATTAGCCGAATTAGTCAAAAAAATCATTTAACACATGGGAATCATTTGTCGTTCCTTCCTACCTCGTGTAAACATATGGCCATAACATTCTATATGGGGATGGTTTATTTGTCACGATATGAAACTTGTTTGCTGGCAGGAACATGAGTGATGATATGAGTCCCATCGATTGTTCCAATACAATCCTAATAACAAAAGAAACTATTAGCTATCGAAATTTGATTATTCCTAACTGAAATGCATTTACAATTTGAAATAGTATACCTTAAAGAAAGGGTAGAATGTTAGGTTGTGTAAAATCTCCAGAGGCACTTCATTCATGTTAGGTGGTAATATAATAACAACACTCAACTTGCACACAACCTTTAACACTTTAGGAAAATATATGTAAATTGTTATTACAGAATGTTGAAATCTCTCGGCAACTACACGAGTAAGAAAATACCAACTTGCTCTTGAAGTGTCAAATATCGAGAGTGGTCTAATAATCCATTCGTTCTTATGGCTTCATAAAAGGTAATAAAAACAGGTGGCCGCATTCTAAACTGTTCATAGCAAAGATCCTAATGCCTATTGATCAACTCTATAATATAATTATATCCTGTTTATACTGACATTCTGTGTGGTTTGCTCGTTATATTTTTTTCGATATAGTCAGCTATTACCACTGCTACAACAAAATCATTGTTATAATCATCCGAGTCAATGTCGAAGAGATTTTTGGGATCTCTAATGTTCATTGCTAATTGGTCTGTAAGCAATTAAATTAAATAAGATTGAATAAACAAATGAGTAACAACATTCTATTCTTTAATTGTAAAAAAAGAGAAAGTCTTGTTTGTCCTCAAACAACACAATTTTTCCTATATACAAAAAAAAGTACTAATAAAGTATTAAAATAAACAACGACATACATGAAAGTTTCAAATTGTTCTTTATTAATAATGAAAAAAAAAAATAGCAGCATATATCATTACAGTTTGAAACTAGTCAAAATATACAAATACTAATAAGATATTACAATAAAGCCATCATACATATAATAACATCTTAATCCAAACATCACAAATCTAGATATTATAACCTAAACATAATAGTCAAATAGATACAAACATCTAATGTCATCATGGTCAAGTCTTGAAGCATAACAACACAAACATCCTACATCATCATGATCCAATCCTTCTCCCTATCTTTGGGAATTGCTAAGAGCATTTCATGAGAAATAATGTCCTGATGTATCATTTTCATAACTTTTGCGTGCATTGCTGCATCAATGTCCTTTAGATTGTTTAAGACTGCTAAACATTCTTTGATATATAAATGTTCCTCATTAGGCCTCTTTCCACTTACAACGGCACTCCCTTCTATCATTTTTCGTTTTCTCCAATTACATTTTTCTTACGTTAGACTTAGCCATTGTCTATGAAGCGGCAGTCAATGAGGCATCATAGTCTTCCTTTCGACACACTTTCTTCATGGACTTCTCATTGTCGCATCAATCTCCAGTTTGGCCTTATAAAGGTAGTCATTTCTACTACCAGTAAAGGAGGTGGAGGGTGCTTTCGTAAAATGGTGGGTGTATTCACCGGTGGAAGATGTGTCCCCAAAAATACGCATCAACTTCTGATTATATGGTAGTCCATGTTTTTTGAATCTTTTGGAAAATTTATTTACCTATATGACATTTTGAAAAATAGTATTAAATTCATTAGAACAAAATTTATATAATGTACTGATGAAAATGAAGAATAACAACAAACATATATAGCTTAAAACAACAAAGTAGGTGTAATAAGAAGTTTGTACAACTCAATACTCGAATAAGAGAATAATAAGAAATTTATATAACTTAATACTTAGACAGAAGAATAATATAACAAAATAAGTTGAAACTACCTTGAAAAGTCTCTCTCCCAATCATCATCTAGAGCTGTAACAGTATTTGCAACAAGGTCTTATTAGACAGAGGTTTATTTTAGAAGTTGTTGAAATTTATTGACATGATCCTTGGTTGTATTTGTTACGTAACTAATCATTAGTGTAAGTAGAAATAGTTTTAGCCACCATTTACTCCTTTATGTAGGTCTAAGCCTGTTTGATGAATATCCCTATTTGCCTATTTCCCTTTTTTACCTTTTCATCCTTCAAGTTAACAAAAATGTTTTCATTCTTTTTGGGCCATGGCCCACTTTTTTAGTCATCAATACCCTCACCTTCAAGTACTGCTACATCATCCTTCTCAACATTACTTATGTTAGTTATTATGATGGCCATTACATTTCTTCTAAATTTCAAAGTCTTATAAGTTTCAAACCAAAGCAACCAAGACTTTAGAAATAAACCCAATCAAGAACCCTAGACCCTTTCAATTATGACTCTTGGACCTCAAATATCGAAATTGCAATTGCTTTTAAAAGCAGGATTTGCTTCCTAATTTATATATAACTTCTGGAGAGTATAAATAGATGTATGCTGAAAGCATTCGTTATTTTTACACTGAAGCAAATAAAGATTTAATATGACAAGTATTTGTATCAATTAAATTTTTGTTAGATAATTTTTATTAATTGACTAACCATCACAAATATCTCATTAATTTTGATCTTCAAGGTTCAGAATTACTGATTGTATTAGTAGCTTAAGTGCAGACATCTTCTGAAAAGCATGAAAAGTAAAGAAATGCTTATGTTGAATGAGAAAACAAATAACTTTGAGAAATTCAAGACATAAATGTGCTTTTTGCAAAAGCACATTAGAATCTAATTTTTGCCTACAAATTACATAAGACCAACATTAAAAAAAAAAAGAAGAAGTAAAAATTAGAATAAAGCATGCAAAAAGGAATGAGTTCTTATATTGAATGAGAAATCAAATGTTTATTAGAAATTCAGTAATCAAGGTTGCTCAAAAATTACACATTGAAATACAATTTTTGCCTAGAAATTCCACATGGCCAACATTTCAGGAAAAGAAATGTATATTTTAGATTAATGCAAAACCTACGACTACATACAAGCCATATGCTTTCTAATTGGCTATACTAAGAAACCTATGCAATCAAAAGTTACATCTGAAGATATCACCATCATATAATTTTCTTACTCAAAATGTCTTCTTACACAGCACTAGTTTTTCATACAAGTATCCATATTGCAAGCATAAATCCATATTTCCAGACAGATGAAGATGAAGGGTTGTGATCAACAAACTGCATATATTGATAATATGCCTCCATATATAAACATTTCTACCTCTCAGAAAAAGGTCACGTAATTGTTGTTTAATAAGTTTAAAAAAGTAAAAACTTTCCATCCATCCAACCTTTTCATGATTATTTATTGACTTAGTAATACTGTTGGTGAATAGAACTTTATGTAGTTTTGGTGAGTTAAAATTTTGACTTTCTAGGTCTCGTTGAAATTTATTTCATTGTAAAATACTTCTAATCAAGTTTTGACCATTCAAGTTATTTTTGGATTTTTCAAACTTCTTTTAAACCATCAAAGGTAATGTAGCTTCCAAAAAAAGACAAATATATCAAATTAACAAAACGAATTAAAAATTAGTTGATAAAATGCTAATTTTTTTTTCTCTATCCCAAATCAACCCTAAGACAAAAATGAACATTTTTACAAATTATTTAAAAATTCAAATAACTATTTCTCATCTTTTGAATAATTTCAAAGTCATCATAATCTAATATGATAAATCACTTAAAATTATGATAAAATGGATACCTAAACTAACAAAAAAAATATTTAAAACAATCATTTAAAGTGATTAAAAAGCTCAATCAAAAGCCAACTTCCTTACAGTTTTTTCATTTTTGTCATTTGATTGATCATACCCATCAGATATAATTTTGTCCCAAAGAGTACTTGGGAAAACTAGAAAATGAGTAAACAAAGATGCTAAGAACAGTAGCCAAGGGCATTAACCCATGCATTAATTAACTTGAAAAAGTACAATCCCAATAAAAGTCACAACCAAACTCAATAAGAAAATTTTCTGAACTAGCTGCTTTAAAATTTCAAATAATGTGCCTTTTTATTTTTCATTCAAGCAAAAAAAAAAAAAAAAAAAAAAAAATATCATTCAAGCACCAAAAAAAAAAAAAAAAATACCAAATTTAGAAATGTTTCCCATAGAATGTCAAGGAGGCTTTTCAGATGGTTCTTCATCTCTCGTTTTTTCAACAACCACATTGTCGAGCAAAAACAAATAGAATTGAAAAAAAAGGGGTTAAGGTTAACATAGATCTGAAAAAGTTTAGGGCAAAAATTAGGGTAAATTAAATATTGGACAAAGGGAGCTCGGCGACACCAGATCTGGCAATAAGAGAAGATGAAAACCAAACCATAATTTGACAGGAGGCCAGATCTAGGATCAACCGTGATAGTTGCTGGGTTTGAGAATAAGCCACCAAGATCTAGCACCACCCGTTTGATATGAGATCAAAAATGGCATTGCCCGTTTGATAGCAATTGCAGTAGCAATCGTCGGGTTCGGGGGGGAGAGAAAGAGAGTAAGAAGAAGAAAAAAAAAAAAAAGAAAGTGGATGGGGGGAGAGAGAAAGAGAAGAAAAAGAAGAAGAAGAAGAAAAAGAAAAAAAAAAGAAAAAGAAAATGGATCGGGGGAGAGAGAAAGAAAAGAAAGAGAAGAAGAAGACGGAAAAGAAAAGAAAAAGAAAAAGAAAAAGAAAATGGATCGGGGGAGAGAGAAAGAGAAGAAAAAAAAGAAAGAGAAGGAGAAGGTTACTTGGTAGAGAGAAGGACAAAATTATCTGGTAGAGGGAGAACATTTCTTTTCGGGGCTTATGTTGGCCACTAGTGTCTCAGATTTGTTTTTAAGTCTGTTTTCATTGAAAAATAAAAAACATGGAAACATCTACTGGGGTGTTACGGTTTAATGGTCTTCATTTTTTTCCTTTTTTTTTTGAGAAACAACAAAATGAAAACAATTTTATCAAGTTTTTATTTTCAGTTTTCAAAAATATGAAAACAAAAATGTTACGAAACAAGGTTTAAGATAATGCATGAGAATAGAAAAGAAGCTACTATTTGTAGTCCTATTTTTCTCCACATAGCCTAGTTAATTCATGCATCATACGTTTTTTCGAAGCAATCCAATAATTTCTCCATGCAACACACAAATTGTACCTAAAGTTTCAAAAATATCCATTAATCAAAACTACAACAGCCTACTGAATTGTTTTAATTTTTTCAGTAACCAATTGCTGGAATGTTTTGTTTATTTTAGTGTGGAAGTGTCAAAAGTTTTATACGTTTAATTGTTAAATTGTTTCAATAACTAATAGTTAAAATTGCTTGATTTTTCAACAAATACCCGTTGAAAGTTTTAATATGTCTAGTAATCAGCTATTGAAATGTTTTATTTATCTATTAAAAATTTGTTTTAGCAACTGATTATTTTATTTGTTTAATTTTTTCAGCAAGTGGTTGTCGATATTGTTTTACGTAGATTTTTTAGCGTGTTGGTTATGTGTCATAATTATGAAGGGTAATGAGGTCATTTTGCATTATGACATTTTTGTCTTAAGATGGAAAAATTTAACTAGGCTGTGGGAGAAAAAATTAGACGGCGAATAACGACACCTAAATGGTAATGGGGACTTATTTTTATTATTTAATTAATGTTTTTGATTAAGATGAGATAGTGAATGATGAAATTAGATGAGCATGATGAAGATTGATTATGATACATGGTGTGAGTTAGCATGTGGAACTTAAGTTCTTGTTTTGATAATGAGATGAGATGGATATGGATGTGTTAAGTCCTGTGAGTTGGGATTTTTAATCCTACTATTTTAATGTTAGGTTATGTCTTGATTTTGTGTCAAGACGTACTACTAAATAAAAGATAAACATAACTGTGATTGAAAGTCCCTAGACTTGCTTATGTTTGGTTTTTGTTTTTAGTAGGTTAGTGCTTATCATCTTCCCTCAATGATAAAGACAAGCGGATACACCAATTTAAATTCATGTAATAGTGAAGTACCAGTTGTACCCACAGGGAGAGGCATAGTGAACACATAATTCTTCTTCTCTAAATTAATAGGTGTCACACAAGAAATGTTAAAGAAAATAAAGTTGAATTTTGAAAATGAAACCTACCTAGGCATTTCATCAAACACCTAGGTGGTCGCACTTAAATCTAATCTGAAATATGATGAAAAATGTAATGAAACTAAGAACAATTACTATAAAAGCAATCTTAGATCAAATCAATTCAAGTAGTGATTTCTATGGGTTTTTAAAGAGAACAACGACTAATCAATTTGGTTGTAAACTTAAGTTCATTTGGTTGAATCTCTAGATCAAATACTTGGAGTGCAATAATCTATATAGAGTGCATGAGAATTGTAGGTGGCAATCCAAATACAAAATCTTTAAGATCAGGCATGAAAATTCTAGCTAAGTAACTCACATATAATGTATATGGAATATACAATCACAAAAATTAATCAAGAAATATCAGCTAGTGATTCCAAATGATACAAACAAACCAATCATCATTCATTGCAAATCCAAAGAAAATTAAATATTGAATCACAATGAAGAACAATAATTGATAAGATTAGTGAGAAAGTTAGGTTCATCTAATTAAAAATCCAATCCAAACAAAATTAAATATTAAAGCACAATCAAGAACAATAGTTGATAAGTTTAGTGAGAAAGTTAGGTTCATCTAATTGAAAATCCAATTCAAACACTTAGAGTGCATAATCTATAGAGAGTACATGAAAATTCTATATTAGCAATTCACATACAAATCCTTTAAGAAAGTGCATGAGAATTCTAAATAGCAACTCACATATAAACGACATACACTATACAAACAAGGATCGATCTAGAGTAAAACAACAAATGATTTCAATAGATCCAAACATTTCAACCATCATGCGTAGAGAATTCTCACGAAGATATAAACATTGAAAAGAAAAGTACCTTGAAAGTCCACACACATCATCTACTCTTCATGATTTGAATCCAAGGAAGAGAATTACTCAATCATAAATGAAGAGAAACTTGAACTTCAATTGAAAATTGACATGTTTACAAGAGAAATTGAAAAGGAAAATGAAATTTTCTCTCCTACCAAACAAGATCTAACTACCTCTCTACAAAAATGTAAATCCTACTCTATTTATAACTATGTATATGTAATCTAATGTCTCAATTCTCTACAATTACCTTCTATTTATAGCACAACCTAATTGCTTAAAATGACCAAAGAGCCCTTAAAACCAAAAAGTTTCTGTAGAAACTCGCATGGTTTGAATAAGGATGCAAACAAGGCATGGTGCCAACTCTTGTTCACACCAATTCTTCATGCCTTAGCCAAATTTTGAAGTTTTGAAGTTGAGATGACCTCTATTGTTTGAACAAGGGTGCAAAAAAGGCATTGTACCAACCTTTGTTTGCACCAATTCTTCATACGTTAGCCAAATTTTGAAGTTTTGAGGTTGAGATGAACTCTGTTGTTTGAACAAGGGCATGAACAAAGTAAAGTGTCAACACTTGTTCGCACCAATTCTTCATGCCTTAGCTAAATTTTGAAGTTTTAAAGTTGAGATGACCTCTGTTGTTTGAACAAGGCTACGAACAAGGCATGATGCCAACCCTTATTCGCACCATGTCTTGGTATCTAGAAAACTTTTGCAGTTCAAGGCTTGATTCACCACTGTTGTTCAAATAAGACATGGTGCTAACCCTTGCTCGCACCATATCCTTAGGACTTAGAAAAATTTGAAGTTGAAATCTTGTTTGAACACCATCTTCTCCATACTTCATTTCTTTTTCCTTTTTGAGCTCTTTTTCTTCCTCTTTTTGCTTCTTATTCACATATAATTTTTCCAATTTGCATTTTTATGTTGATTTGGCCTCCGATTGCCTAGATTTAATTCCTAAAAATTATAATGAACACAAAACACAAGTATATGAGAAAGATGCAACAAAACTAAGTCTTAAGTGAATGTATTATGTAATTAGTACATCAAAAGTGTATAAAAATGTAATTATTATGTGCTAATCAGTTAATAACCTACAAAGCAACTTAGATGTCTACGATAATATAGTGGTTTCTCTTTAGCTACGGTCAAAGATACAGATGCTTACAATAACATATTTTCATTTACTTTGGCAATAAATGCAGACATTGAGGGATGCTGTGGTTTTAATCAGGCCTTATGACCATGAGCTAATCATGCAGAGTGCTTGTCTATATGTGTTCTACGCTTGGGTAGGTGTGGTTGAATCATGATGATGAGGTGTGGTGATGAGTAGATTGATAATGTTATTGGTTTACATATATATTGAAGTGAAAGATGAGTATGAGTATGATGATAATGATGACTGATGATAGGAAGAATAGTTTAATATTAACATTATAATGTGCTATTTTGCATTATGAGATTTATGATTACGATTAATAGGATGATGGGATATATTAATATGTTATTTGTTGCAATGTGGGCACGTATGGATTTCATGCTCATTGCCCTACATGCTTAATTATAGGTTGAGAGATGAGTCTACATGCGGATCCAATTAGTCAAGAGAAGTAGTTCCCCCCCTTCCCCCCCTTTTTTTTGCATTTTTTTATCGTGCTTTCTTATTTTTCTAGTACCTTAGGTAAGAAGTTGTCAAATGTATATTTACTCTTTTGGTCCTCCTTGTGAGGCAACTAAACATATTTTTACACTATTGTTCAATTTGGTTGTATAGACTTGGTTGAGCCCAACATATTTTGTTTTGGAACAATGTGTTGGTTAAGGCTGAGACTTTATCATTTTATATTTGTTTTATTTATTTATCTTGCTCTAGTTGTGGTTCGGCTTTGATGGAAAAAAGTTTTGTGATTGGATTATATGTATGCATGTGATCTATCCCGTATCTCCGAGTCGTGAGATGTAGGGGTGTGACACATAGGAATTATTGTTTGCTAATACTAGTTATTTACAATTGTTTATCTTCTCACTTAAAAGCTTAGACATGACTTAAATAGTCTTAAAGACACTTTATAGATGGACTAAGATCGGTTTAATATTTTACGTTGATAATCTATTATCTTAGAAATAATTTTTAGTAGTTTTGAGAGTAAATATAAGAAAAAATAAAAATATAGTGTTAAGTTTACAATTTCTACAAAGAAAAGGTGGCTAAACAGTATTTATTTCTTTTAAAACTTGCAAAAATTACTAAAAGAGTTAGTGAAATGCTTTTAGAAATTCGAGGGATGCCTATATAGTTTACATTTTCTTCTTTTTCTTTTTCTTTAAGAGCGAGTTTAGTGAGTATAGGTGGAAATTACAACCAAAAATCATGAATTTCCCAATTAAACGCAAATTAAATGGGTTTGAACTTAATTAAAATCATTACTGGACAAAATTTGGTAGATAAGACAATATCTACCTTATTAATGAGTTTAAATAGATTGATGATACAATAACACCCAATTATCTACTTAATTAGTAGTGGAAGTAAGAAATTGAAAAAAGTTCCCACTTGACCCATTAAATCCACAACTGAAAAGTGTAGTACATGAATGATAAATAGGGTAATTTTTTATATCACCCACATGCATGCGCGCGCATGTACACACATATATTGTTCTTGCCTGCTCCCACATGAAAGCATTAATTACTTTAATAGATTATAATGTTATCCTTGCTAGCCTCCATGGTCCCTATATTGGATGCTCATTTAGTGCAAACTAAGGTCAAATACATGGAAGAGGTAGCATCAAGACCTGATCCTCCACATATGTAAGCTTTTTTAACATCCTTCTAAGTGATGAAAGAAAACATTACCTCTACTTAAGGAGTTATAATGGCTTTAAAAAATTTTATACATCTCCTATTCTCAATCCGTTAGTTATTATGGAATCATAGGCATATAAACTAATTTATAAATATATTATTAAAATACTAAGGGCCCGTTTGTTAATTATTTTGTTTTCATTTTTTTTTGAAAACTAAACATAAAAACTCGTTTGACAAATTTGTTTTTAATTTTCAAGAAAATGAAAACTGTTTTCAGAATTTTCAAAAATTATGAAATATAGAAAAACTATTTTCTTAAGTTTTTCATTTTCTTACACAGCCACTACCAGTTATAACTATCAACCACCACCGTTTGCTAGTCGCCACCAACATCCGACCACCACCTCTTACTGCCATACTCATCTCTGGTTACGGCCAAATAGATTATTATTTAATAAAACATATTTATTTAATATATAAAATATATTAATATATTAAATTAATAATATCTTATTTTATTTATATAAAAATATGAAATTAATTAATAATTATTTTTCTCAATAATTAATTCAATATATTAAATTATATATTAAATATATTAATTAAGAATTAATTAGTTAAAATAGTGCAAAGATATTTTATTAAATTATTTTAATAAATA
>QLOD02000010.1:17985772-18001811 GCA_003260245.2 Sideroxylon spinosum | reverse complement strand
TTATATATTAGATAAACTAATTAACTAATTATATTAATTATAATTGAATTTAATTAGTTAAATTAATATAAAAATTTATTAAATTATTTTTAATAAATAATTAAAATAATTGATTTAATAATTTTAAATTAAATTAATTAATTAAATTAAATTAATATAGTAAATCATTTAATATAAATTATTTTTAATAATAATATAATTAAGTTATACTGAATATATTTTATTTTTATTGAATTAAATTATTTTGAAAAGTAATATAATTGAACTAATTAAATTTAATTAATCAAATGAATTTAAGTGAATTAATTAATTAGTTTAATTGACATGAAATATTCTTTATTAAATTAGTTTTAAAAAATAATTATTATAAATTATGGATTCAATTATTTTTAATAATTAATATAATTACAATAATTAAAGTTTATTGAATTTAATAAATAAACAATATAACTACCAACTAACAACTATCGTTTCCAAACGTGTTTTTAAGTTTTTATTTTTTTTTCTACTATGAAAATAAAAACTAAAAATAAAAAACTGAGCACAAAAACAAAAAATTGAACATAAAAACTGAATACAATAACTGAAAAGTAACAGTTTTATCAAATGGGCCGTAAGATGATCCACATTCCACGCAACATGTTTCTCTAGATAAATATGCATTACGTGTAAATAGTAATCCTCTGTTTTTTAAATTTTCGTATGCTATATTTGAATTTTAAATTTATTGTGGGAATAGTGAATAGAGAATATAAATTACTTTTAGATACTTACTTTTATGCGTAAAATATTTTAGATAAATAAATTAATTCTATAAAATAATCATTTATTTGCTTCACCTTTTCTTAACCTAATAAAAATAGAGGGAGCGAACCAAAACCTACCACGTGATAAACACAACATCGAAATACTTAATTTGATTTTATGGGTAAGTTTGATTTTATTTTGGCCATAGAGAGATAAATAGAGGACGATAAATCAATGATATGTAAGTCAGTTAAAATTTTTTAATGTTGAGAAAATTATAAAAGGTTGAAATTTATTGGAGATTTTTTATGCTCTAAAGACGGTCGAAGTAGGACATTTGAGATACGTTCTAACATTGCAAATTAGTTAAGTTGTTTGTTAGACACTGTTTGGAATGTAAACTAATTCTAATAATTTTTAAAAATTTTTAAAATTTATTTATTTTTTATTTTACTACACGCATTATAAGTTTATATTTTATCTCACTTTTATCACTCCAAACACATCTAGATATTATTAATTTAGTTATTAGTATCAATCGTACACGTAAGCCGCTAGTATAAAATTATTGGGCAGAATTAAATGAATATGCTCTCAAGTGTCGGATTACATCATGCATGGACATCTTCTTATATATAATTTGTCGCCAATCACTGCATAACTTCCGTTTGGATAAACGAAAAGCTGCTTGAATAATAGACAAAAGCCGAACTGTGCTTTGCCGAACATTACATATACATATAGATACAGCATGATGCATGTGCAGTCGTCAGTTGATCCAATTAAATTATTATTATTATTATTTATATACAATTATTTATATCAATTTATATAATTTCGTTAATTCGTCTCACATGATTTTGCTATTTCGCATCCTCTTTTCTCCGTCGCTGCACACATTTGAAAGATCAATTCGTTATTAAAATTATTAATTTTATTGAAATAGTTATATTTTTTAAAAGTTATTCTGACAAATTTATTATATTATCATCTTAATAATTTTATTATAAAAATATTTAGATTTATTTCACCACACCTGTTGTGGTTTTAGCTTTACCTACCTAGACCATACAAGTTTTATACGTGTGCATTTGAACCACTAATGTTTTTGTTACATTCATTCAGACTTTTTTTTGTTAAATTTTTCATCGAAAAATTAATTATTGATCAATTTAATACTTTGAAACCTTAATACTCTTAATATTAAATAAAAAAATTTATATTATGATATGATGTATCTTTTCTTATAAAAAAAATTACATTATAATTAATTTGTTAAATTTTTTGTAAACTTTTATTATATTAGTACTTTAAATTATTATCTTGAACATTAATATTTCAAATTTATATAATTACAAATTAATAATTATCTATATAATAAAACATAATACATTTCAAAATGTTCTTCTCACAAATTAAAATTTAAAAGTTGAGGTTGAGTTTTATTTTTCAAGAATTACTAGGATATTTTACAAACCAAAATTTTACTATGAAACTCATGTCCAGTCTTTTGGTCACTTCACATTCTAATAGACCCATTGAATTGAACTTAACAATGATATCTAAAGAGTTGTATTGAAAAAGATAAAAATTTTACCTTTCAAAAATAATACAATAAAACCAAAATTTATTTTGGTTTTAGAAAATGAAAAATGTATTAATATACTTTAATTTCAAATATGCATACATTTAATTTTAATTAAGAAGTGTCATACACACGAGTTATTTGATAATACATATATATAAAACTATTACTTTTTTCTATTATTAATTTAATAAACTAAACTTGAGAAAGAGAAAATTTTAGTATTTTCTGTTCTTCCACATCCATTTTAAGGGCTCGTTTGAAGTCCCAAATTTCTCCAAAAAGTTTTAAAAAATTTCAAAAGTTTTTAAATTCTTCCAATTAAAATTTACCACCGGTCATTTTTACATCACATCAACACTAATTTTTAATTTTTTTTTTATTTTTTTTGACACGCTAAACACCCCCAAATAATAACTGCAGAACATTACTTTCAATTTTCTGTTTCATTCTTTTTTTTAACGTTAATAGTAAGGATACAAAAAGGTAATTTCAGATTAATTAATTAGTCGAATGTTATTTTTTAGATAAAAACTTAATAGAAATTGTATAAGTAAATATAAGACGAACTTTAAGGATCTAAATATCTATTTATAAAATATTTAATATCTAAACGTACAAAATTAAATTATAAGGTATGTATGAAATAAACGTTAAGGCTGCGTTTGGAGTCTCAAAAAAAACTAAAAAAAAACCCAAAAATGTAATTTTTTAGAGTTTGAAATGTAAAAAATTATTTTGATATGATAGTTAGATATTTGTTATTGATTTGATATAAAACTGTTAAAAACCATACAAAGTGACACGTGATAAAATTTTAGTAGAGAATCTTAAAAATATTTATAGAGGTTTGTGAAATTTTTTGGTATAAATGTCAATACAACTTTTAAAACAAATCTGATAAAACAATTGGAATACGCTACTTTGGTCCGTTCTAATGGATTTTGAATTTTTTTTTTAAAAAGAAGATGAAATTTTTTAGAGTTTAAAAAAATGAAACTTTTGAAGGTTTTTGATTTTATTTGGTACTCCAAACACAGCTTAAACATTTTTAAACCGTGTAACTTTTGTCGGGATCCGCACCAACCGTGTACCGCTAAGAGAACGTTAGCCGCCAAGATGAATTATATAAACAACTTATCGGTTGCATTAATATTATATTTATTTTATCCTTAGTTTGGAAAAGAAAAAAAACGTTAATTTTTTTTATAACTAACTATTAATTAATTATTAATAGGTTTTTTTTTGTTTAAGAAGAGAAAAAAATAATTTTTTACTAACTAATTTTTTAATTTTTTTGTTAATTTAATATTTTTACTCTTCATAATTTAACAATATTTAAATAAATTTATTTTTTTAAAAAAATCAAAAAATTAAATGATTAAAAAACTAAAATTTCCCAAACAAAGCCTCAACAAAACGAGCTAATTATACTGAACTTTTGGTCAACTATTTGACTGTCAAAAATGGTGGTATTATCGTGACTTGATGAATATAATGGTCAATGTAATCCACTTGCTAAACTTTGGATAAATTTCTATACAGCTAAATGTACATATATATATATATATATATAAACACCCTATTTGATGATAGGACTTTCACATTCCAAAGTCATTTGGTACTTTCTATAATATTTCAATGGTACAATACCCTAACCTTTGCGTGGCTTTCAAACAGTGTGAATAACGTTGGACCGGCTTGACTGTCATCCAATTTTCTATTGGGGTGTAAAATTTTGATAAAAAATAAAAAGTAAATAAATTTTGAAATATTAGGTATTTGATATGTTTTTCAAAAAATATAAAAAAATAGAGAAAAGTATAAAAAAATGGAAAAAAATTTTAGAAAGTTATTTCTTATTTGTTTTAATTTTTTGAAGCAAACTTTATACTTAATACTATGTAATATATATTACTAACAATAATTTGTGTCCATAGCACTCTGAAGAAAATTATTATTAAGTTTTTTATATAATTAAAACTTTGGATAAAAAGTTCAAATGAAAAATAGATCCATGAGTTTTAATTTTTTTTTCTAAAACTTTGGCCCGATCTACTACTACACATATTTTGGTTTCTCTCTCTAATTAATTTTTGATTTGGTGATTTAATTGGAAGGTTCAACTTCTTAAAAAACATATTGGCCAAAATTTAGTTGGCAGTAAGGTCTACTAAAATACGGTAAAATTTAAAATGCCCAAATCTTTTGGTAAGATAAATAACAGTGAGATCTATTAAAATAAGAATTAAGCGAGAAGTAAAAAAAATATAAAAACTATATCAATCATTAGATGGAAAAAAAAATAATTCTTAGTTATTGAATTTTAGTTTATAAAAAAAAAAATTTAAAAACCATTATATTTTGTTATATGGATATCTAACGATGTTGGTTTAGTTCGAATAACCAACCTATCGAATTACAAGTTGAATCAAACTATTTCATTTTTCAAATTCTCAAACCGTTAATTTAAAAAACTTGAACTAAATGAACCGATTTTGGTTCGGTTTCACAGTTTGACTACAATACTCGATAGTTATTCTTTTTTTCTTTTTTTTTGGTCACTTATTGTTATTTTATTTATGAGTTGATGACCTATTTTATTTTTCTCTGGTCAAGTTGAGCCTATAGATTGGCCCAAAGGCCGTTATTTTATTTTTGGGATTTTTGAAGGCCGGTCACTATTTATGTACTATTAAGGCATTAAGTCATACCAAAAAAACTTGTTTGTGAATAAGTCATACTTGAAGCAAAAAGACAAAAAATGACAAAACCGTTTAATCCGAATATAACGCCCGCATATCCGAAAAAAGAAACCCTTCGCCTTCTTTCCAAACACGAAAAAACGTTTCTAAACAACCGCGACTTTCTATCTCCGTCTTCTTTCTGTAAGCGAGAAATCGATTCTGCTCCAAAACTCCACCAAAAAGCGAATCTTGGATTTCCATCGAAAAAATCATACCTCTGCAATATAACAGGTACTGATTTTTGGTTACCGGTACTGTTTATGGTTTGCGGTACTGTATTTATGTATGTGATACTATCGTCAATAACTGATTCTGTTTATGGTTTACGTTTAGCTTTCAATCGTGAGAGTTTGTTATCATGTTTTTGTTTATGGTTTATCAATGTGATATTGTAAACCATATATCTGGCATGTAATATTGTCAAAATTTCATCTGGTACTGTCGAAATTTCATTTGGTACTGTCGAAATTGCATATGGTACTATCAAAATTTCTTCTGATACTGTCGAAATTACATGTGGTACTGTCGAAATTTCATCTGAGACTGTCGAAATAGTATGTGGTATTGACAAAAATTGTATGTAGTACTGTCAAAAATTCTATCTGATACTGTCGAAATTACATGTAGTACTGTCGAAATGGCATGTGGTACTGTCAAAAATTGTATCTGATACTGTGGAAATGGTATATGGTACTGTCGAAAGTTCACCTGGTACTGTCGAAATTTCATCTGGTACTGTCGAAATGGCATGTGATACTGTCGAAATTTCATCTGGTACTGTTGAACTGGCATGTGGTACTGTCGAAATTGCATGTGGTATGTCGAAATTTCATCTAGTACTGTCATACAAAATGTTAGCATGCATGTAGAACTTTCTCCTTATAACTGGTAATATCTTCCATAAACAATATATATAACTCTAACAAATGATATTAATTTTCAGGTATTGAAGACACATTGCATCAAAGATGGTGAACATACAGTATCGTTCCAACCTAATATCAGTAATTAACGAAGTTGAAGCCATCAACCTAACAAAAGCTCACCGTGTTTATCTTAAACAAACTTCATTTTGGAATCTCATCTTCAGCATCTTAAGTTGCAAGATGAACAAAGATCATTCAAAGAAAAGCGATGTAGATGTCCAAACAATCATAAAAACATTTGATCCAGATTCCAAATCTTTCAACTTAGGTGTACATCAAATTCGTATCAGAGAAGAAGAGATACGAACAATGTTTGGAGTAGAAGATGGTCAACAATTCGTAGACATTGGAAAAAAAGCCATTAGAACAAAAATTGAGTTTGTCTCACGAAGATTCCATGGATTACCAAGACTTAAAAAACAGAACATATCCGATGCTCTGCGACAGGCTACTGAGAAGCAAACAAAAATCGGAAGACAAGATGTCGCACGGCTTCTCACACTGTTTTGTTTGGCAACGTTGTTTGTCCCCACCAAGTGACATTCATTATCAAGGTCCTATGTCACGTCCGTCGAGGATTTGGATAAGATAAAACAATACAATTGGAGTGGACATATATTGGACTTCTTAGAAAATAGTTTGTGCTCAACTTCCAGAGGCACAGGTGTTGCCTTATGGTACTGTCTTATGAAATCCATTCAACTAATGCACCATAATAAATTCCATGTGGTACTGTCGAAATTCCTTGTGGTACTGTCAAAAATTATATATGGTACTGTCAAAATTGCATGTGATACTATCGAAATTACATGTGGTACTGTCGAAATTACATGTGGTGCTATCGAAATTGTTCCTGAACTATCAATATTATACGTGGTACTGTCAACCATATGTCTGATACTATCAATATTATGTGTAGTACTGTCAAAAATAGTATGTGGTACTGTCCTATGAAATTCATTCAACTAATGCACCATAACAAATTGCATGTAGTACTGTGGAAATTATATGTGGTACTGTCAAAATGGCATGTGGTACTGTCAATATTGTGTTTGGTACTATCTTATTAAATTCATTCAACTAATGAACCATAACAAATTACGCAATACTAGATATGCGAGCAAACCACCCTAGTCCAACAAGCACAAAAAACTGGGATACCTAGATGCATTGTCTGGGATCTAAAGACATTGTCCAATGCATTGAAAAATACAAAACTCAACAAGTTAAAGCAAGATCAGGTACTATTTCTAATTAAATAAAGCATACAACATTGAATTATATATTCATTCGCATACTAATAAATTCTGTAATTTATAAAAAAAATCTAAGGTAATATGTCACGAAGGAAAAAGAACCTGAAACAAATGAAGAAAGTAACAAAGAATCAGAAGAAAAAGAACCTGAAATGCTGAGTGACGACGATTTGCTCATTTCTGACGTTCTTCACAAGTTGAAGTCAAACATACAATCTCCTAAACACGATCAATCTGGTACTATTCCCTCAGCATTTGTCGACGAATCATCATCACAGGGTGACCCAACTGCAAGGGCTGAAGAGGGTGTTGGAACAACAATACCAATTAGCAATGAACTGATCCCGTGACCTCAGTTTTGACAAGTTTGAACCACGAACACATACAAGAGGTTGAGCAAGAACTTAGTGTAAAAGAGAATAGGTTGCTTCATTGGAACAACAAATCAGGGAAAAGGATGACCATATCACACATCTATTCCTTCAAAATGAAGATCTCAACCTCCAAAACTCAAAACTGAAGTCAGAACTTGACAGCGTCAATGCAACAGTTGAATGACTGAGAGCTGACATTGAAGAAGCTAGCGTCCATAAAATAACAGAACAAGCCAAAGGCTCATCAAATACTAAGGAACAAGCATCAATATACAAGAGGCTGAAAGGGAAACACGCCAAAAGAAAAGAAATCCCCAGTACACATACAGTGGCAAGAAAAAGGTTATAAAAAAACAAAAGACAGCCACTCCAGTAGCTGACACCGAATATCAAGAATCTGACGTTGTAGACGTTGATCTTCTACAATTGTCTAAAACTGAATCACGAATGCCCAAAGGACCTTCAACCAAGCAAATCATTTTAATTTTTGAAGAAAACACACATCTTTCAAAGTTAGAAAAAAAACGAATCCGAGAACTCATTGATAATCAAGGCCAAGCGTAAGATTTTAACTTTATTTTTTAATATTACTTGTCTTAATTGTCCATATATGTGGTACTGTCATTGTTATATATGGTACTGTTAGGAGAGACAGTATCGATACTGTCAATGACAATACCGGTACTATTAATAGAGACAGTACCGGTACTGTTAACAGTTAGTCGACTCATATTGATTCTATTTTTTTTCTAATCTTATTTACGTCTCATTGTATACACACAACACAGTGCAACAGTTTTTGCTATACCAAATCAACCGCAATTTATGATTACCATTAAAAATATCTACAGCCTCATAACCAATGACAGTATAGCCAACATGGTATGTACATATGATTCACTGATGTCTTCTACACTAATAATAAAATATTACCATCAACAAATTAGTAAGTGATTTACTAATAAAACTATTTATCCAGGTTATTGATTGTCATGCGCATTATCTTGAATCAAGTCAACAGGACTCAACTCAAAGCACTTCCCCCATAGATGCCTCTACTTCAGCAGCTTGTGTTGGGTAAATTGTGCCAATTTCTTTTTCACATATTTATTTAACACAACTGTAACAAAAAAAAAATGCTGATAATATGCAATTTTAATTATTGCAGACATTTGTCATATTTGAGCAATATCAGGCAGCTCAACTAAGTGAAATTGATCAAAAGCTGCAATTAGCTGATTCATACAGACTGCTTGTATTCCCTTTGAATACAAATGGAACCATTATCCCTACTAATCCCAACCACTGGACCCTCCTGGTATTGGATAGAGACACGTGGACATAGACATATTATAACTCCATAAAACCACGAAGAGCAAATGCAAAAGATTTTTATTTTGAGGATGCAAATAAAGTGGTAAGATTTGCTGGGTAAATTTTATGCATAATTTGGTTGGTCCTGTTTTATGCTGTTTAAAACTGTATCGGTACTGTTTATTACAACTGGTACTGTTTTCACATTTTGATTATTAATTGTCACATTATATCAGAAAGAGTATGTGGAGTCTAAGCTCAAAGATCAATATCTAAACGATCCAATCACAAAGAACATCCAACACACCAGCACAGAATTCAAATACACAATGGTTTCAGCATTAAATTGTCCACAATAAGAATCTGGAACTTAAGCACATCCTCTTATCTTTATGCATATTATCAACACCTTTAACTAAATTCTTACAACTGACAAAATCTTGAATGCAGTGTTGACTGCGGCATATTTGTATGCTACATAATGTAATGCTTGTCAACTGATGAGCCAATTGATGCAACGCTGTCAACAGAAGCAATACAAGCTTATCGAGCAAAGATGATATCACAATTTCTTTCCATTAGTGATGTACAAACATAATGATTGTAATGAACATAGTATAAGTGAAAAGTTTGTTTACATAGTGTTGATTCTTTAAAATAACATACTTGTATATTCAACTTTTTGTTTTTATAGTAGTCATGATGACATTATTACTTAATGGTGCTGTTTTTACAAGAGCGTTCATTTTGATGATACTATTAATACAGACATCTACAGACAGTACTGTTAATAGAGACAGTACCGGTACTATTAGGAGAGACAGTACCGGTACTGTTAACTATTAGTTAACTCATCTTGTTCCTATTTTTTTTTATTTTTTGCTAATCTTATTTACATCTCATTGTATACATATAACACAGTGCAACTGTTTTTACTATACCAAATCAATCGTAATTTATGATTAACAATGAAAAAACAAAAAATAGCTGAAAAATAACATTCACACGAATTAATTGAAACATACTCATTATTAATTCAAAAACGGTACCATACCAAAAAAAAAAAATTTAACACCATTTTGCACTGAAAAATTCTGGGTAAAAACAATAAAAAATAAAAATCCACTCAACGGCTCTTTGCTAATCTTCTTGTTATGAGAGCCAAGGCAACCACAACGACCACAACGAATTCTTCGAACAAGCTCACCCGTTGATCTAATCCTATGCTTCTTTGGCCTTCCAGCAGGTCTCCTTGTCAATGGAGGTAATATCAAACAACTATCAGAATCTTCATACTCTTGTAGTTTAGCTGTCGGTATCGGAACAATCACACCTTCGTATGACAATCTGTACTTATCCACATGAAAGTACTCATCAATAAATTCACTTAAAGGTTTACTAATCCTCCCTATAACAGCAAATGCATGAGAGCAAGGAAAACCATAAATTTGCCAATCATAATAAGAACATGTTCTATTCACCAAATCAACAATTGTCGTTGGATTAGAAAATACTTCATAAACAGTATCTAAACACATCTTAACACTCCATATTCTACCAGCATCAACAAGCAAAACAAACGTTTCTTCCATCCTTGGACATAGCATACCATTCCACTTTGCAGCATCGCTCTTTCTGATGGCAAACCATTCTACTAATTTAACCCTTATATTGTCCACCATATGTGCCACTAGCAGACTTCTTGCTTCAAGAATCTATGAGTTAAAAGATTCAATGGCATTTGAATACATCTCACCATACCTTCTACCAGATGAATACGCATTAGTCTAATTTTGCACAGGCAATCCAATCAAAAACATTATCAACAATTGCACCCCCTTTCGTCTTCAACACATCTAACTTCTCCCTAAAAGCTGCAACTGTGGGAGCATAGGCACACTGAAAAAATAAGTTCACAATGTATTCACGGGACACATTAGATGCGTTACCATGACTAAATTTATCCCTCAAATTGTTCTTCAAATGCTGTAGACAGAAAAAGTGATGAGATGTGGGAAACTTGATTGGTAAAGAGTCCATCAATCCAGGGTTTCGATCAGAAACAAATGTAAAATCTTTAGAGGGATCCAATATCTCGCGTAAATGACCAAGGAACTAAGACCAATTATCAAAATTCTCTGAATCAACAACGGCAAATGCCAATGGAAATAACCCTGCATATGAACATTTAAAAATATGAACAACTAAATATGTTTTTATCAAAAACATGTTTTTAAAAAAATCTTTTTTATCAAAAAACAGTACCATATGAATCACATATTCACAACACAAGTACAAAATTCAACTCGTTAAAACACATATGGTGAAAACATCATGGTGTGATATTTCTTTTGTACATAATATGAACCATACGTCTGGTACCGTCACCATATATGTGGTACTGTCATTGTTATATGTGATACTGTCAACCATATACCTGGTACTATCAACCATTGCATGTTTTATCGAGAGCATTCGTTTCATTCATAACAGTACCACGTACAAGTTTAAAGTATCAATCTGGTACTGTCAAGTAGATATGTGGTACTGTCAATAGTATATGGTACTGTCAACAATATACGTCCTACTGTTTGGATACATAACAGTATCACATATAACTTTCACATTATCAATCTGGTACTGTATTATTAACAGTACCATTCATAATTTTAACAGTACCAGATACATTTCGACAGTACCAAACATAATTTTGACAGTACCATATTGAATTTTGACAGTACCACATGCACATTCGATAGTACCCCATATAATTTTGACAGTACCACATGTAATTCTAAAGAATAAACTAACTAGCCATACAATAGTACCGTAAATTTGGGAACAGTACCATACTATTATTAGCATCTTTCCCAGTAGCTGCCAACAAAACACCCTTGAAACATGACTTCAAGAACGTACCATCGATAAAAACGATAGGCTTGTAATATCTGAATCCACGTATACTCGCCCCAAATGATACAAACAACCGTCTAAATCGGCTCGTACCCTCATCCACATTCAACACAATATGACTGCCCGAGTTAAGATCAATTGCAGCCTTCACATACAATCTTAAATTATTAAACGAATCATCATAGTCATCATAAATCATGGCTTTAACCTTCTTTACAGTACTCCAAGCCTTATCATAGCCAAGTTGCATACCGTAGTTATTTTTAAAAAATACAATAATGTCTACCGACGACATTGAAGGTTTTGATGATAACTGCTCAACAATCAACTTACCCAAAATTTTCCTGCTTATCCTCTTACACCTATCCATAATAATTGTTAGACCACATTTATGAACATTGTGAAATTTTTTTATGTAAAATTTACCATTAACTGTTGACAACGACGCAACAATTGACCAATTACAGCTTTCCACGAACTTCTTAGCACACACAACTTCAACTCTGTTCTTATTATTCCTCTCATACATGAACTCAAAGCCAACCTCTGTACCATATCGACAAATTGCATCCCGAAACCCATCAACACCTCCAAAGAATTCCCATCCCCCCCTCAATATTAATGACGACCAATTAGAACACAACAATGGTCTATCCCTACTGCTCGAACATGAACTACGATTCACATCAATATCGCAAGAATCATCACATAAATGCACACCATTACCACCACTGCAAACAGTACCACTTGAAAAAATATGTGACATAGTACCGGTACTGTTAAGAGAGACAGTGCCGATACCGTTAGGATAGACAGTACCGATAGTGTTATAAGAGACAGTACTGGTACTATTACGAGAGACAGTACTGGTACTGTGGGTAAC
Organism: Sideroxylon spinosum; assembly: GCA_003260245.2. NCBI lineage: Eukaryota > Viridiplantae > Streptophyta > Magnoliopsida > Ericales > Sapotaceae > Sideroxylon > Sideroxylon spinosum. The sequence goes on along the minus strand of QLOD02000010.1, from coordinate 17,989,066 downwards.
TGTGTTCCAACTACCATCAAATACATCAAGTGATACATAACACAACCCAGCCATACGAGCCAACATCATCATATTCTTAAAATCAACCTCATTTCTCAGAAAACATGAAGGATGTTCATGGATTGAGTAACTAAATGTCACATTTTCCACATTCAAACTACACCAATTCTCATACACCTTCAACGCAAAATCTGAAAACAACATTTCATAATCAACATTTACCACAAACGTCTCTAAACCATACTTACACATCAACAGCAGATTGAAAGACATGACTGCCAGAATCGTTTACAGGATAAAATCGACTAATGCGTGATACAGATTTGTAGATATACCAGTGTATGGATAGATTAGACGTGAGAGGTGAGAGAGACAGTGGGATCAACGTGATACTCCTCCAGTCCTCCTTCGAACGTGCAGTAAAACCTATCTTCTTCCAATCTTCATGAAGAAAACTATGTATTATTTTAGATATACCAGTGTATGTATAGGTGAGACGTGAGAGGTGAGAGAGACAATGGAATCAACGTGATTCCTATAAAAATGGTAACTCCGCTGTTTTCTATAACTGAATTATAGAAACAAGGGTATTATTGGTATATTAGAAAATCATTTAAAACAAATTCATGGGACCCACTAAAATGTGTGACTTAATCACAAATCTTTCTACTCAACTATGACTTAAAAGCAATCAATTTTTTTGGCATGACTTAGGCCCTTACAAGTCTATAAAGTGTGACTTGGGCACAATTTTCCCTTTATTTTTCCCTTTTGTTTTTCTTTTTTATGCTTTTGTTTCTTTTTTTCATTTTCCCTATTTTTCTTCGTTCTTCCGACCCTACTGTTTCATTCTTGGCCAATGGAGTGTTCCCCGAGGGGGCAGTGTGGAGAGAGAAGAGAAAAAAGAAAAAAATGAAGAGAAGGAAAGAAAGAATATATAAGTTTTATTCGTCTGATCATTATAGTATTATATGTATGGAGTAATCATGGTTGTATTGATATTGATATTTGCTATTATGGTTATGCAAGGATAAAATAAACCCTTTACGTGTGGTCGTTACGTTCACTATTTTCTTTCCCATCAATTCTAAAATCAAATAAAACAGTGAAACAAACATGTCGGGAGGGATTCTCGACCAAAGATTCTTTGAAACTCTAGTTACTTTAAATTTCAAACAGTATTTTAGTAAGAGAAAATTTTGTAAATGACAGTGAGTATATTTTACTAACTGAACTTGTTGAACTACTCATAGGCTGATAAAAATATAAACTAGTGGAGCACAAATTTTATAATAAAATTTTGATAATCTTACAAAAGGTCCATTTGGCATGGTGAAATTTTTCGAAAATCACTGAAATTCTCTAAAATTCTCTATTACACTTTTACACTTTCTTACCTTCTTAAACTTAAAAAAAAAGTTTTCAAAAACTTTAAAAAAAATTATGTAACTGAAATTCCATTAATCGAATAGGTAAAAAAATTTTTAGGATGTCAATGTGAACTTCTAAACTATCGAATGACACCTAATTTTCATTTTTTTTTGTAAATATTTTATGTACTATCCCGATGGAAAGTACTAACCCATTCCAACACAAAAAAAAAAAAAGTTGACATAAAAATCAAAAAGTTTTAACGCAAAACATTTTGACGAAAATAAAAAATCGTTCCGACGGTTTCTCTCTCAAAAAAGTTACCACAAAATTCAAAAAATTTCACTATTTATCTCTGAAAAAAGTAGTTTGTTAGTAGTTCACCAAACGCAAAAATTAATTTCTCAAACCACATTTTTCATCGTTTTTTGTTATTTTTCGTAGTGTCAAACGATCACTAACTTATCTATTTCCCAAATAATTACAGTGATGGGTTTATTTTACATTTAATGTTTATAGTTATTTTTTAAAATGGTAGGTGAGAAATAATATATTTAAGAAGAATAATTGTCATATTATGTCTGTCATTGATAAAATAACAAACTAACTGAATTATAATAATGAACTAGTCGAATTATAATATTACCTTATAATTGGAAGTGAAGCAAAACCTAATTCTTCTATTTTAGAATTAAGTCTTCTTGGTCGGGGATAAATTATGCTCGGAATCGATCTCTTAAGTTGGTTATTATGCTCGTTCAAAGTAACTGCCACGTGTCGAAGATATTTTTTTTTTATTCCAGCAATCGACATTGATATTGATATTTCCTAATGTAGATTGCAAATCGATGTTAGCTACCAAAAAGAAGAAAAGTTGTAAAAGTTTTAAGGGACTGGTGAGAGTGTGTTTGAAGTGATAAAAAGTAAAATAAAAGTGAGATAAGATGTGAGTTCGTAATACGTGTAATAAGATTAAAAGTACATAAGTTTTAAAGATTTTTAGAGCTTTTTAAAAGTAACATGGATGCCAAACACACCTTATATATCTCGAAGTTTGAAAAGATCATGTGCCGAATTAGTCCCAATAGAAAGTAAAGTCCTTGATTTTGACTGTGCTTAAAGATGGGGATGGAGTGTGTTTGTAGCGATAAAAAATAAGATAAAATGAGATAAGTTATGAGTTTATAATTTATGTTATAAGATAAAAAAAATGAATAATTTTTTAAAATTTTGAGAATTTATCAGGAAACCAAATGCGCCTGAAATCATTTAATCACCAAGAAAATTCCCCCCTCACACCCCCACTCCCTTACAAAATTACAATATTACCCATTTCCTTACAGAATCATATATATGTTATTATTCGTTAATTTATTTATTTATTTCGTTATTTTTAATATATTTTTTGATTGTATTTATTTAATATTCTTTATATTTTTTATTCTTTATATTTAATTTAGTTGTCTCCTTTCATTATATTTATTTAATATTCTTTGTATCTTTTATTTATTGCATTTATCTTTTTCTACCTTATTTAATATTTATTTTTATATTTAATGGTCATCGGTTTATTCGTCAAATTTATCTATTTATTATATTTATTTAAAATTATTTATATCTTTTATTTTATTATATTTATCATTTTTTCTACTTTATTTAATATTCTTTATATTTAATGATAATTGGTTTATGTACCAAATACTAGATATTTTTTAATTCAGATTTTTTTTTTATCTTCAATTCTATCCACTCATTCATCTATTTATTTATTTAATTTAATTTTTATTTTGTGTAAGCATCCATGTACTATGTTTTTGTGTTATTTTTATTTTTAGTTAATATTAAATAAATAACAACAATATAAAAAATAAAATATAAGAAAAACGAAATTGATACAAAGAAATAAACACGAAAGTAAAAGAA
>QLOD02000010.1:17922771-17961727 GCA_003260245.2 Sideroxylon spinosum | reverse complement strand
TCATGGTAAAAATATCAAGACACTACGATCTGATCGTGGTGGCGAATACCTCTTAGGAGAGTTCATAGATTACTTATCAAATGCCAGGATTGAATCCCAGTTGTCTGCACCTGGAAGGCCACAGCAGAACTGTGTAGCAGAAAGAAGGAATAGTACTCTTATGAAAATGGTTAGATCTATGATGAGTTATTCAAACTTACCTATTTCGTTTTAGGGATATGCATTAAAGACAGCCGCATACATTCTTAACTTGGTACCATCTAAAGCAGTACCTAAGACACCCGCAGAACTGTGGACTGGGTGCAAACCTAGTCTAAGAAATGTTCGGGTTTGGGGTTGTCCAGCACATGTACTGAAAGGGAAACCAGATAAGTTGGAATCAAGGATAGAAGTATGCTTCTTTGTTGGATATCCTAAGGGAACGAAAGGTGGTTTATTTTATTTTCCTAAGGATGAGAAGTTCATTGTTAGCACCAATGCCCAATTCTTGGAGGAGGACTATATTATGGACCATAAACCCAAAAGTAAAATTGCTCTAGAAGAGTTAAGAGGCAATGAAACTAGACTAGCTCCTTTAATACCAATAGTACAGGAAGAAACACCACAGCAAAGTGAGTTCCCTAATTTCCCATTACCTCTTCGTAGTGGGAGAAGTATAGTGACTCAGTCAGACCCTGAACCGGTACAACAAGATACCATCTATGCATCGGTTTCAGAACCAGTGCAGGTTGTTGGTACACAAGGATCAGAGTCAGATCGTGTTACTACTAACACACACTCACAGGTTATGCCTCATCGTAGTGGGAGGGTTGTATGTCCACCTAATTGGTATATGTTCCTTGGAGAGTCATATGACAAAATCTCTGATCAACTGGATACTGAACCCAGTAACTACAATAAAGCACTTCAGGATAAAGATGCAATCCTTTGGCAAAAGGCTATGAAATCAGAGATAGAGTCTATGTACTCTAATCAAGTCTGGGATCTTATAGAACCACCCGAAGGAGTAAAACTTCTCAGATGCAAGTGGATCTATAAGAAGAAGAGAGGAGTAGACGGGAAGGTGGAAACCTTCAAGGTAAGGCTAGTTGTAAAAGATTTTACTCAGAAAGAAGATATCAACTATGAGGAAAACTTTTCACCAGTAGCTATGCTTAAGTCTATCCGGATTCTCTTATCCATTGCAGCTCATTTCGATTACGAAGTTTGGCAAATGGATGTCAAGACAGCTTTCCTTAATGGAAATCTTGATGAGTGCATTTACATGATGCAACAGATGGTTTTATAATGGAAGGCCAGGAGCACTTGGTGTGTAATCTTAAGAGGTCCATTTATGGACTTAAGTAGGCATCTAGCTTGGAATACTCGTTTTGATCAAGCTATTAAATCTTATGGTTTTGATTAAAGTCCTAACGAGTCCTGTGTATACAAGAAGCGTGATGGAAGAATGTTGGTGTTCCTCATGTTATAGGTGGATGACATCTTACTCATTGGAACGATGTGGGAGTGTTATCTTCAGTCAAGGTATAGTTATTTGGACAGTTTGATATAAAGGATTTGGGAGAAGCAAGCCACATCATAGGGATCAAACTTTTGCGAGATCGTAGGCAAAAGATGAAATGCTTATCTCAAGCCACTTATATCGATAAAATTCTCACCCAGTTTAGCATGCATAATTCCAAAAAAAAGGTTTCTCCCTTTCAGGCATGGAATTTCTCTGTCTAAGGATCATTGTCCTAAGACACCTGATGAGATAGAAAGTATGAAGACAGTTTCTTATGCTTCTGCAGTAAGAAGCTTAATGTATGTTATGCTATGTACTAGACCTGATATCTGTTTGCCCGCAGGCATGGTTAGCAGATTTCAGTTTAACCCTAGGCGAGAGCATTGGATTGCAGTAAAACATATAATTAAGCACCTGAAAAGGACTAGAGATTATAGGCTAGTTTACCATGCAGATAGCCTTGTGCCTATAGGATATACAGATTCAAATTTCCAATCAGATAATGAATCTAGGAAATCAACCTCGGGATATGTGTTCACCTTGGGTGGTGGAGCCATTAGTTGGAGGAGTGTGAAGCAAACTTGTGTTGCTGACTCCACCATGGAGGCTGAGTATGTGGCTGCATCTGAGGCTGCAAAAGAGGCTGTTTGGCTTAGAAGTTTTCTTTTGGATCTTAGTGTGGTACTTTCACTACAATTGCCTATTACACTTTATTGTGATAATAGTGGGGTAGTTGCTAATTTGAAGGAACCAAGGACCCATAAGAAAGCTAAACACATTGAGCGTAAGTATCACCCGATACGAGACATCGTGTAGAGAGGTGACGTGCTAGTGACTAAGATTGCATCTGAGGACAACCTGGCGGACCCTTTTACAAAGAGATTGACTTCTAAAGTTTTTGATAGATATATAGAGGGCATGGGCGTTAGATGTATACAAGCATGGCTTTGAGTCTAAGTGGGAAATTGATAGAGACATAGACTAAAAGACATACTTTATGTTATCTTTTTATATATTTTAATGAGAAGTTCTTTTGAGCAATGAATGCCATTTACTATATTTGTGCCTGTGTCTAGTATTCACAAAGAGTATTTGATCTAGTGTGTAGAGTACGGCTTACACATAAAAGACTAGATCATAGGTTCTTTTGGAATACAAGTTTATCGTTCGTAGTTTTAGATGGGATTAGACACACCATCAGTAGAATTGTAGCACAGAATTTCAGTAGGTCTGTCTTGACTATGGGGAATGGTTTAATTCTAACTTTTTGTGCTAGTACAGTTTATGTGCATTGAACTGGACCCAGTTGAGTTAATTATTTTTTACTGACTTTATATAATAATTTAAATCTCGTGATTATTATGATTACTTATACTCTTAATCCGAATTCTATTCTTAGATACGTGTATATGGTGATTGTTGCTTTGATTACACAAAGAGTGAGATTCTATATGAGTCAATAAACTCAGTGGTTTGGGCAATAACATTATATATATGTTGAATATTAATAGTTGAAGGAATCCACGTCCTGATAATTTGGATTGATGATATCCCCTAGAAAAAGCTTATAAGTTTTAAATGTATCAAATCTTGTATGTGGATTTTGAATACGATACATCAAATAAGTTAAGTGGAAAAGTCTTAAGGATAATAAAAAACCAATTAAATTAGATTGTCAGTAATTAAATTTAATTGGTGGATATCTGTAATCTTAACGTGGGGAAATAATAAGTATTTAATATTAAAGGCTCGAAAATACAATTTCGAATAAGATTAGGAGTGCAATTATAATTCTTTAGTGGAATAAATTATAATTTATGTAATTAAATCCTAACCCAGGTAGGATTAGGAAATTTAATTACATAGGAAGTCCCTCTCTTATTTGCCTATTGGTCCCTCTTGTACCCCTACAAAATACTCTCTCTTGTGGTTGCTAAGGTTAATGTTTTCTGAGTTGAAAAATAAGAAACCTTAGAGAGACTGCCGAAAGATCCCACCATCTTGTGAGAGAGAAGGAAGGTATTTTCGAGAATACAGCAGAAGGCTGAAGGTTGAGATCAAGCAGTCGAATCGAAGTCAACAAAAGTTTTGTCTATTGAATTTGTCGAGATCAAACCAGAGAGATCTCGAAGGTATGATCTTGTTCTTATAGTATAGAACAGTAAAAAAATTTTGTATTAATTATATACACTATAGCCGTGATCTTGGGGTTTTTTACGTTCGCCAACAACCTCCTTGGAGAGAAATTAACTTTTGTTTGGATATTGTGCCAGGGGTTTCTCCTATTTCTGTAGCGCTGCATCGGATGGCATTGATGGAGTTGAAAGAATTGAAAATTCAGTTAAATGATTTGTACACTCGAGGTTTTAGTCAACCTAGTGCATCACCGTGGGGAGCATCGGTAGTTTTTACAAAGAAAAAAGATAAAACTTTGAGGCTTTGTATAGATTATCGGTTGTTGAATTCGGTGAAATTAAGAATATGTATCCGTTACTGAGAATAGATGAATTGTTTGATTAGTTACGAGGTTTAGCATGTTTTTCTAAGATTGATCTTAGATCAGGGTATCATCAGTTGAGAATTCGGGAATAGGATATTCCCAAGACTGCTTTTTGTACCCGGTATGGTCATTTTGAGTTTGTGGTTATGCCATTTGGTTTGACGAATGCTCTGGCAGTGTTTATGGATATGCTCTGGCGGTCTTGTGTGTTGACGTTGGGAGAAAATTGGGAGAGACATTTACTGAATTTGTATATAATAATAGTAATCAGTCAAGTATTGGTATGGCTCCGTATGAAGCTTTGTATAGAAGACCTTGTAGATCTTCTTTATGCTGGGTGGAAGCTGGAAAGCCTGTGACAGTTGGCCCAGATTTGGTGAGACAGACGTCAGAGAAGATTCAAGTGATCCGACAAAGACTTCTAGCGGCTCAAAGTAGGCAGAAAAATTATGCTAATAGACGAAGATGGCCGTTAGAATTTTAGGCCGGTGATTTTGTATTTTTAAAAGTTTCATCGAAACAAGGTATTATTCGATTTACAAAATGCAGAAAGCTATCACTAAGGTATATTGGACTATTTGAGGTTATTGGGAGGACTGGTGAGGTAGCATACCAATTAGCTCTTCCTTTACAGCTAGCTCGGGTTCATAATGTATTTCATGTGTCAATGCTCCGGAAATATATACCGGACCCTTCTCATGTGATTAATTGGGAAGAATTGGCTATTGAGGAGGATGTGACTTTAAAGAATTTACTAGTTCGGATTAAGGACAGACGTGAACAAGTTTTGCTGGGTAAGACTATTCCTTTGGTTCGCGTGTTATGGCGACACCGTAGAGTTGATGAGTCCACTTGGGAACGTGAATCGATGGTGCGGTTGAAATATCCATCTTTATTTTCTGATTAAAACATGTTATGTAAATTTCAAGGATAAAATTTTTATAAGGAGGGAAGAATGTAATACCCAGTATTAAATTTTGGCCATTTATGTATTAGTTTAGGCCAATAAAATTTTTTAAATGATAGTGGGTAATTTATTTTATTTTTCCTTGGGCTAAACTTAACTTGAATTGATATTGGGTTGGATAACTGGGCCAAAAGCCCAGCTTTTCTTTCCTTTCTTTTCTCTGTTCTTTCTTTTCTTCTTTTTCTTTCCTTTTCTTCTTCCCGTGAGTCTTGCCAATAGTAGAAGAGAAAAAGAGAAAGAGAGAGAAGAGAGAATGTGGATTCCGGGAAAGAAGGAAGGCCGATCAGTATAGTTCTCGACAACGTGAATGCCGTGACAGCGTCCGTTTCGCGTGATTTCGCTCGAGGTGGGAGAAATCGGAGTTTAAAGTTTGGAACCCAAAACACAAATTCGTCTATTTCTCATTCTCTCTTCAGATCTGAGGTAGGTGGGACTTCTACATGGATATTTTCCAGTAAGCAACTTTCAGCCATGGTGCTAAGTCTCGGACAGAATTTCTATTGTCAGTCAAATTTTAATCCCTTCCATGTAACATAAACATACCAAAAATCTCTACATATCATTTATGTAATTATCATAGCTCAAAAGTGTGCAAAATTTCAACATATATATGTACATATATACACACTCGCATATACATATATATATATATATACACGGCTCATAAAATTTACCCAAACCAAGCACATATATATGTCAAAGTGATCCCTATAACATCTAAAACACGAATATAAGTCCCACCTACCTCGGATCTGAAGAGAGAATTAGAAATGGATGAATTTGTGTTTTGGGTTCCAAATTTTAAACTCCGATTTCTCCTACCTCGAGCGAAATCACGCAAAACGGATATCATCACGACATTCACGGCATCGAGAACTATCCAGATCGGCCTTCTTTCTTTCCCGGAATCCACTTTTTCTCTTCTCTCTCTCTTTTCTCTCTCTTCTCTCTCTTTTTGTTTTTCTTTGTTTTTCTCTTCTGCTGCTGGTAGCACCCGCAGGAAGAAGAAAAGTAAAGAAAAAGAAGAAAAGAAAGGAAAGAAAAGCTGGACTTTTGGCCTAGTTATCCATCCCAATATCAATTCAAGTTAAGTTTAGCCCAAAGAAAAATAAAATAAATTACCCACTATCATTTAAAAAATTTTATTGGCCTAAAATAATATATAAATAGCCAAAATTTAATACTGGGTATTACAAATCATTAGTTCGAGTTTTCTCAGGACTATTGGAGACTTATCCGGTCTTTATTGTCAAGACCCTTAAAGACCTTCCGTTCATTAATTTAGTCGAGTTTCCTCAGGAATACTAGTGTCTTATCCGTTCTTTAACTTCAAGACCCCTCAGAGATTGTTCGACACCTTGAATCATCCAAGAAACATTTCAATTTCTCAACAAATAAAGTGAAATTAGTGAAATTATTTTTTATAACTCTAAATATAAGGACAAAAAATTTATTTTAACTCCATTTTTACACCAAACTCTGTTGGATTATAAGTTTTTTTCCCCACCCCATCTCGTAGGATAGGAGTAGATTGAGTTTTCGCTTTACACCCTATTGCCATCCTAATGTGATTGTTTCGGTCTTGTGTGTAGGTTTCCTCCCTTTTCATTTTGGCAATTTTGATTTTGTTTTACTAAGGAGTGCAATATTTGCGTGCATGTATACCTTAACTCAGATTAATACAGCTGAGCTGGGGCACTTGGTTTTGAATGTCATAATAAAATTAAGCACAATTCATTTTCTTCGGCGGGTTGAACAAAAAAGAACAGTTGTGTTTTTAATATTATTTAATTGAAAATAATTACTTAAACATTATTTTGTTACTTTATATGTAAATTTCATTATGAATTTTAGTAGTTTAACATAATAAATTATTAACAAAGTAAAAATTAGCCAACTAATAGTCATTGGGGAAAAATTAGTCCTAAAACAAAGCTTTTGTTTGGATAAATTTAGTCTTCAAAGAAATGGAATTAAGATTAAACATTACAAAAAATAAGATTGCTATTATAAATAAATTCATAAAATGAAAATTATTTTGTTAAATTTTTTAATTTTTCTTGATATGTTATTTTAAATATCTTAAACGTAGATTAAAGAAATTTGAACTATTATATATATTTGTTTGAGTACAGGGGCGGATCCAGAATTTGGATCTACTGGGATCAAACCAACAAGTATAAATTTTTACTTACACATAATGTACCCAAAGATAATGAATAGTATACTTGACATAAAAATAAGGGACAAAACTTACAAATTATTTGAGTATCGGAGCAATTTATTTTGAAAAAATTATTTTATGAGGTAAAATTAAAAAAAAATACTTTAAAAATTATACTATTTCTATAAATTTGTGATTGTATATAATGTATTGAAAGATAATGATAGATAGTATGCCTGACATAAAAGTAACGACAAAATTTATTAACAGTTTAAGTCATTAGGACAATTTATTTTGGAAAAAAATATTTTATGAGGTAAAATTACAAAAATGTTCTAAAAAATATACTATTTCTATAAATTTGTACTTGCACAAAATGTACTAAAAGATAATAAGTAGTGTACCTTACATAAAAATAAAGGCAAAATTTATAAATTGTTTGATGTATTGGGACAATTTATTTTGAAAAAAATATTTTATGGGGTAAAATTACAAAAAGATTTCAAAAATTATATTATTTTCTACAAAAATTTTACTTCCAATGGAGTCAATTGACCCCGCTTGCCCTTGATTGCGTCCGCCAGTGTTTGAGTACATGAAATAAAACAATATATTCTAGGATAAATTACATGAAACTTATCTAGACATTTAACTAGATAGAAGTAATATACTATATTTTTCAATAAAGTTCTCTTACAGATTTATGATGTTTTTACTTCATTCAAATTATGTCTTGTTCCAAAGATTTTTCGTAAAATTAATGTTGAGCTGATACTTATGTTATCGAACTGACGAATCCAATTTACCTATACTGGTTCAAACATTTTACCAAATTTTTGGACAAATTAAACCATTTCCTGAACTGGCCGAATTTCAAAACTACTGGTATATTAAAAATGCCAATCCTGCATACCTCTCTCTCTCCCCTTTAAAAACCGTGTTTGACCAGAAGAAGAATTGAACTCGAGAAGTCACTGTTATCGCCTTTCACATGTCTAGTTGGGAGTTCACATTCTCATTTTTCTTTCTTTGATGGAGGTAACGGTCAATCTTAAAAATTAAAATTTAAATCTTTCTGAGTAAATTGAATCATTTCTTGAACAAACCAGTCAATTTTCAAAACTAACGGTATATTAAAGATTGCAAACCTTACGTACCTCTCTCCATCTCCTCCCCTAAAAACTTAAAAAGTGGCTTGAAAATTGAAGTTAAGTTGAACGCGAAAGCCACTATACAGAGTCAAGTTAAAGGGTCCGTGGCACGACGAAAAAGGATAAAAAATATGATTTGGAAACTTTTTGATGTTTAATGCACAGCTGTCAAACCACGTTTTCCAGATATGAATAGTGAAACTTTTTTATTTTTATGTTAACTTTTTTAATAGAAAACCGTCGAAACGGTTTTTTGGTTGTGTCTGAATGGTTTTGCTTTAAAAATTTTGGACGGAATATGATAGTAGGGAAACCATCGAAATAGTTGGTACTTTTCGTCAGGACAGTATGTGAAAAATATACAAAAAATATGTAAAGTAGATGTCATTTGGTAACTTACGATTTCATATTTACATCCCAAAAAAAATTTCTCATTCGATTAACGAAATTCTAATTATGTTATTTTTTTTAATAGATATTTCACTTTATTATGAAATTTAGAAGGAAAAAAAGTGTAAAAATATAACAGAAAATTTCAAAAATCTTCCGAGTTTTTCAACAAATTCTCTCGCACCAAACGGACCAAAAATTGCTAAACCTCCCCTTTAATGTCCATTAAATCATATAATTATTGACTTAAAACTATGTGCATATCAACTCACCCATAAACTATGTGCATATCAACTCACCCAATTTTGACCCGAATATTAATTGAATGTAATTGAATTTACCAAATTAAACATTTAATCCAAATAAACCCGCTTATTTACCACCTCTCTTGGTATTATCGGTCTCAAACCTCATTATAATATTTACCCAAATAACATATGGAACGTTAATTCAAGCACAACAATACTCAATCCACAAAATCAAATTTCTTTAACAACACAAACTGATAGCTAAAACTCAGTAAATAAATAAATAAAATCTAATCCTTAAAACCAGAGAGATTTAATATATTAAACCAAAGTGTACTACAAATCAATGACAGCGAGCCAAGTACTATACAGATTGGGTCTTAAACACGCTTCTAGTTGGTTAAACAACAATACACAAAAAATTGCTTTCCCCTCTCCCTTCCCTTCTCCCCTTCGTATTGGCTGCAAGGTGAACGCAAAATCATCCAAACGAATTGATTTGTTCAACTTGCTCAGGAATGGTGTGCATTCAATATTGCCTGGTAAACCATGTCTATGAATTGATTATCCTGTTCACAGATAATAGCTAATTAGATATCTAGCGCAAGACATGAGTAGATTTGTGAATGGTGATTATTTGATTTTCAGTTCTATCTGAATTGTCCAAATTAATTCGTTTCCTTGATAAAATAACCAAATTATCCGAATAGAAAGTAAGAAAGTAAACTGAATTAATCAAAATAATTCAGATGCAATTTCACTTAGAACCAAATTAACCAAAATCATATATATATAATCTTTTATTTTATTTTACATAATTTTATTATATATGTTTATATTTATGTTTATATATACTTAATTAGTTTCCAATTCTATAAAGACAATAATCAGAACTGGAACCGGAACCGAAATACAATTTGAGTCCAAATGCAACGACCGCATTTCCAGTCATTGCTGTCAGCTTCAAACTGTGTTACTTATTTTATTTATTTATTTATTAGATTACTAAAACAGCCTCCTGTAATGCAGGATAAGGCTGCATACAATAGGTTCAATTTGGTCCGATCTTTCCCCGAACCCCACATAGGTGGGAGCTTTCGTGCATCAGACTGCCCTTATCCTTTACTTATTAGATTACTAAAACAAAATGGATTTGACAGATCTGATCTAGACCCAGCCAATTGACAGGCCTGCTAATAATTGCATTGAAAACAATTTCTAAGTTCATAAAAAAAAAAAAAGTTTAAAAAAAAAAAAAACAATATTGCAACAGTTTGCTCATCCCACGATTGAAACTTAAAAGTACGAGTTAAAAGGTACAGCTGAATCATAAGGTTCATAAAGATATACCTGAACAAGCATCAGAAGAACATCACGGACTTTATCTCTGCTAATAACAGGGATGTGACTTGGAGTAGGGGTAGTGGACGGTGTAAGAGATAATGGTGGATTTGGTGGTGGAAACGGTTGAAGCAATGGAGCACCATATGGGCGTTGGAGAGTCCCGGCTGGATGAAGCGGAGGAGCACTAGGCGTAGATGAAGGAACAGGCGGCATCATCAATGCAGATGGGGGATGAGTGAAAAATACAGATGGCTTCACAAGATTAGAGGTCTGGTTGATATTACTACTAATTTCGGGGGTATCGAGGAGCGGCATTAAAGAAGTTCTTGTTGACAGAGGAGGAGATGGAATCTGGATGCTTGGCACAGTTGGAGGAACACTTGGCGGATGGGAAGTAGGCATCACTGCAGATGACTGGTAAGGCTGTCCTGTAATTGCTGCATTTGAAGCATTTCCAATAGTCATAGCTGCCTGCAAAAGCATGATTAGAAATCCTGTCGCAATCAGATACAGGGAAGTGATGGAAGTTGAACATCCCCTCCCAAAAAAACAAATAGTTGAATAATGACTATATATACAAGTGTGATGCATGAACCAAAGTACAGATACCAATCTGCCGAAGTGTTGATTGTTTTAACTTTTAAAAATTGACAAGAAAATTTTGAGTCCAACAAATCTAAATACAACTGTCCCGTACAAACAAGTTGGAAACTATTGTAATGCAACTTCAAATCTTTTGATACTAATTCCTTTTCCAGATTATACAAGTCTTCATAGGTTATAAGAAAATCGTGGTGTGCATGCATGTGGACACAGAGACCTAAATACAGCAGAAACAAGAAATTAAACTGTAGAATTTAGGAAACTATAAAAAAATTAAAAAAAAAAAAAGAAGGAACACAAAAAAGATACACAAGCGCTAAAGTACATCCAGCAAAACATTTTAAGCAAAAAACTCGAAACTTCCAAAAAGAGAACTTGAAAACCTCATCCTCAAGACACACCTCAAGTATAATGAAGAACTCCATTGAATTGGTGTGTTATAAAAATATATTGTAGTATTGATATATATATTGTTTTGGATTTATAGGTGTAGGAATACTGTAAATAGTGGGTACAAGTATATGCAATTAGTTGAAAATCCTGAAACCTGCGCTGGTATTGATCACTTACATGGAGATTAGTAGCCTAGCCGAAGCTGATTAGCGTGTATTTCACTACTGAGGCTTAGGCGGTAGACACAGATTTGCATATTTCACTCTATGAACCAGGTCATACGAAGCAAACATTGATGGTGTATTCAGGTGGGAATTCTGTGACCACAGGTTCACCTAGCAGAGTGCATAACACATATATGCTAATTTCATAATGGTATTATTGATATGGTTACTAGATGGTTATTAATGTTACATTAATTGGACAAGACGAGATGAGAAAATCAACTCTTGTTATAATTGCAATTTTGATTTCTATTGTGACTACATACTTAGTATGATCTCATGCACCCTTAGTAGCATGTTAGGGATGTTGTATGCTTGTTCTGTTGTTAGTGGGCACAATGGATCCGTGCTCACTCTCCTATAGATTTTGTTATAGGGTCAGTTATGGATTCTAAGGTCGGGACCTCCAGTCCAGGGTTTATAGACCTTAGATGTCTCGTTTGGCTTATTTACATTCTTTTGATGATTTATGTATACATGTTTGGCCTCTAGTGTGAGGTATATTGTATTTGTATATTGATAGACTCTTCCATTAGGTCGTGCGGGCCAAGTGAACCTAGTATACTAGCATTCATTTGGAGTACTGTTACGTGGTCAAGGGCTAAGAATTTATGTAATTATTCTTTTGGTTTATTTTGATTTTGCTTGAGTGGCTTTACATAACTCTTATTGGATACAGGTTTACGTGATTAACGTGTGATTCCATGTATATTAGTCCGATATTTGGGTTATGGAATCCGAGACGTGACATTAGGTCTTTCTTCTCAATTTCAATCTATATAATCTTAGCTTCACATTTTGTTTATATATATATATATATATCCTTTCTATTTGAATTTGCTTACTCTCTTTTAAAGGTGTATCCTTAGTCCACACTAACCATCCTAAAAAACATTTTCTTTACTTCTCTTCTTTCAGTGTTACTACATTATTCTTTCATATATTTATTTCTTATCCTATCTTTTCTTCTTTTACCATACATCCATCTTATCATCATCATTTCCAATACATTTACCTTATGAGAGTGCTGTTTCCTTTTTTCAGCTTGATAGGTATTCTCTAATCACATAACACACCCGAGACTCCTATTTATTTTAATCACCTAGGTTGAATCCTATGGATAAAATCCCCTTCAATCCTTCCATTTACGTGAGTAATTAATCCAATATATTGAAAATGATCTCTCTACCATTTTTTTATCCTCAATTTTCACCATCCTTAATTGGTATTTACTCCTCCTTGCTCTTACTTGCTCTAAAACCTCAGGATACTAAAGTGTGATTACAAAGTTCTGAGTAACCCCAAACGTAATTTCATTTAATAGGAAGCAAGAAACTATGAACAAATATTAAACATTGTCAATGGTATTTAAAATTCAAGTTGCAATTATGAAAATTAAGTTTTTACTAACCGAAAGGCAAGTTCCATGCTTTAAGCAACCAACATAAATATGACTGAAACATAAAACAATGTAGTATGAGCATGATTTATAGGGGCACAAAAGAAATCTTAAGCCGTTAAATAATTTTATATCCACTTTAGATTTACAATTTCTATTCAATTTAATAATTATTGACATTGAGTTCAATAAAATATTGAAATTTGTAAATAACAAAACAGCTGCTAAGTAAAATTTCAGATGTGTTGGAAAACAAAATCATAATAAAATACTTGGGTGTAATCTGAAGAGTGCATACACTGAAGAAGTTCACAAAGGAAGGGTCATCAGG
Organism: Sideroxylon spinosum; assembly: GCA_003260245.2. NCBI lineage: Eukaryota > Viridiplantae > Streptophyta > Magnoliopsida > Ericales > Sapotaceae > Sideroxylon > Sideroxylon spinosum. The sequence continues at coordinate 17,948,509 of QLOD02000010.1, read as the reverse complement.
AGCATCTGTGATGTTGGAGGTAGCTGATGATACTGGCTCTAAAGGGCCATCCATTACTGCTGTAGTTGGGACTGCTTCCAGTTCTTCAAACTCACTGCAATGAAGCATACATAGACATAACCTTCAAAAAATAGTAACCAGAAATTTAAATCATGCCGTATTTCAAAATAAAATAATAGCACAGAGCAAAATATATTCACCACACCATATGAATTCTATTCTCCGGAGAAAGATGGTATCATTTCATATTTAGCAAAGCCTGCAAAGATATTGGAAGATGCATTAAACAGTTTAGAGAGTGTAACGTGCAATAGAGTTGATGTTCACTCCATGGAGTCGAGTTTCTTTTCTATCTCGGGGAAATTGATGGGGGCATATCCCCTTGGATGCCCACTGTTGGGTTAAAAACCTTCCCCTTGAATAAATCCATACACCTCGAAAAAAGGCTCATTGTCTCCTCTAGGTTAGTCTTTCGTCTTGCCCTAGGATAATGGACTCTTGGCTTGGCTTTTGGTTTCTGTTTAAGTGTTGTTTAAATGGTGGTGTATGCAGATTATGACAATTCGAATATGATGAGTGTAAATGGCCCATAAGCTAGTTTTTCCCTCCCTTCTCCTCCTTTCTTGGTTTGTATCTTCTTTCCAGGCTTCTCTCTTCGCTCTCTGAGCTCTCTGTTTCTTATTTTTCTTTCTCATTGTCCCACATGAGTATCTCTTTAGCAATGAGATATGATACTAAAGAAGAGAACAAACTAGACCCCTGCAAATTCCATTTTGGCCAAAAAGAAGCCATCAGCTTGATATTGGAACTGAAATGACCCTACTTTTTATTGTCATTTTATTCTTTATGTAGGTTTATTATTTTATTGTGATGTGATAAATTGGTACTTGAGTTGACTTGGTTGCTCAGTTTTCAGTCTAGGAATTGGCGTGATGGAGTTTGGGAAGTCTGTTTTGAGTCTTTAGTACGTCGATGTGCACCGGATGTGGCATGCTCACGACTCTCTCATTCTCAAGCACATTTGATGGTAGCGTACACGACATATGCATTCCCGTGCGCACGAACCTGTCCAGATCTGAGAATCTATAACTTCTTCCTTTTCCAACTTTTTTGGCATAGTGTCAGTTTGCCGCCCAACCGAGTCTAGTCTACCATCTATCCACTGCCCATCTCTTCTTCTTTCCTCCTCAACCATGAAGCTTGGTATGTGTATATAAATGCATGTGTGTATAACCGATGTTCAGATCGGTTTTTTCCTCCCTCTCTCTCTCTCTCTCTTCCGATAACTTGTTTAGGTGAAAATGTGAGTTAGAGAGTTCTTGAAAGGTTGGTTTCATCCTTCTTGTGGTGAGTGAGAGCTATTTGAAGCTTGTATTGGGTTAATCAAGTGTTGAGCTCGAGCTTTGGAGGGGGTGGGAGCTTGTAAGGGTTGTCGTTTGGTTCGTTGTCATTCTTTCATTTTTGTTCTTCATCGAGCAACTACAGGTAGGGATTTCTGTTCTTGATGGTTTGTATGTTATTGCATGAATAAACATGAGAATGAGTACCAATCAAAAAAAAAAAAAAAGTGAGAATGAGGTGTTTGGTTATGATAATGCATGTTGGTTTATATATAGCCATATACATATTTGTAAATCGATGGTGAAGATGCTGAAATTTAAATTCAAACTGGTTAATCCTTTGCATGAAAAAGAAACTGAGGTTAGAATGCCATAAGATGCCTTACTTGGACTTGAAATGGATTGAAATTGGTAAGGCGTTGAACTTGAAATTGATGGCATGTGGATTTAAGCAATGGACACCATATCAGAGGTTGTCGACCAGCATTCGCAGGTCCTTAGCTGTGTGCAATCCAGTTAAGGGTCGCGTGCATGCCTTCTCCTTTGTTCTCCCATCCCTCATGCACACGCCCTCTGAATTTTGATCCCTACAGACGAGACCTAGTCTCACATGCGCACAACCTAATCAGTGCTCCCATGCGCACGACCTCCACCCATTGCTTCCTGTGCACAGCACCTGGTGTTGGTTGAACGCAGCTAGCTGGAGTCCCCTCTAGTACGCACGCATGAGACCCCTTTTACACATTTTGGCCCGTTTTGAATTTAAATTATTATTTAAATATGAATGTTCAGTTACGGATTGATGATTTATTGAGATAGAATTGAGAAGCATGTGTTGCTTAATGATATGATATAATTATAATGAAATGGAAATCAAATATGGATAATGTTGTTGACTTGAGATTGATTTTTGGGCAAAGAGGTACTATGAAATAATGGGTGTACGTACCCATGGGTTCAGTCTTCCTAAATATGTGAAGGGGTTGATTATCATATCCAGTGAGCTAGTAACCCACGAAAGGAAGCAGACGTCTAAGAGTGGCATACTTATTGCCTTAATGTAAAAGATGCAGATACCTGGGGATGTCATAAACACTTTCTTTGGGTATACTGATGGTCGCGGATGCCTAAGGATGACATATTTTTTTTGCCCAAGCCATGGACGCAGACATCAATGGATAGTGTGTTTAGGGCTAATATCGCGGCCACAATTCAATCTTGTAGAATACCTACCCCTCGTGTGTATTTAGACATGACGGCATATATGAAAATGGAAATGAACTAAAATTGATAAACTAATGATAAACTTTATATAATGGGACCAATATGATGAACGGTAGTAGCATGCTAGGGCATGATGTTGCATATCAACCTACTATTTGCATGGCAAGTACAAGAGGACTCGTGCTCACTTCCCTATAAATTTTATTGTGGGTGTTGAACCTAAGATTCATGTGGAACCCCTGAATCGAGACTAGTGCTTTAATATATTATAAGACAGTATTTGATACACTTTATTCCTTTGCTCTTTGTGAAGAAATTTTGTATCAAATATTTATTTTGGTTATTCGATTAGATTTTTAAGGCCATATAGACTTATTGTACTATATTGGGGGAGCACGATTGCCCAATCATGGACTGAGGTTTTATTTTTTGAGTATTTTATTATTTTTTGTTGTATGCTCCAGGTGATTGTATAGCTCTAATCAGGGCTATTCATGATTAATTGTGATTGTGCACGATTATTAGATCGTGTTTCGGGTTAAGGAATTTAGGGTGTGAGAAATCACAAGAAGAAATACAACCTATGCAAAGTGATCATTATAGGTTGCAAGAAAGCCTTTGCGACAGGATGAATGCACCAAAAAATAAGTTGTGAGAATTCTACTACAGTCCTAACTATGTTGCACAATTTAACAAGGCATAATATTTTCGATTATGTATCTCTGTTTTTCTTCCAGCCAAAATGCAATGGGTGTTATATAGATTAGATATTATTAGCTGCATAAATTCACCATATTGCTATCTAATAACAAGTAAACAAATAAACTTATGGATGGTAAAGTGACTAATCAAATGGTAGACATGAATCAATTATTACCTTTTTGTAGAAGACAACTTCGGCTTTGAAGGAACCTTGGCATATGCATTCAGTATCCTGCTTATTCACAAACATAACGAACAGTATTACTTGATGATTTTCTAAATCAAAGACCTCTTAAGACATTTAGTAGAGACAAGTGCTCAAGAAAGAATCAAAACAATATGAAAAATGTTTTTCCCCATTTTAGTTGTATATACAGAAAGAGGGAACCTTGTACTGGAAAGAGGGACAAGAGAGATTAAAAAATCAACACCACAATTATTACCTAAATTACTTTTGATAAATAACAACATGAATATTTTAACAGCTTACAATTAAATAATATATGGAAAAGGTACAATTGATTGGATGAAAATAACTACTCATACAATAATTAAGCATCACTCAACCTATAACAGGCTTGGAACTTTAATCTTTTGATAGGATATAAATAACCAAATGAATGGACAAACTAATAATACAAGCACTTGAAACGTATATTTGGAACTTTAATCAAACGTATAAAAAGCTAATAATAAAATTAACTAAACAACTTAATATTATAGTATATTTATCAAAACATTAGAATTATAATTCCACTAGTGTTTTGTTTCAGTCTCTCAATAAATGGAAACTTTTATAGTTAAAAGTTTTGTGGGAAAAAATGATATTTTGTGCCTTGTAGGCGATACAAACACAGTATTTAGTGACTTCTGAAAAAAGAAATGAGAACAATGATCCAGTAGGAATACAGCAAAAGCATATAATTTTTTTGTACTCTTATGAGCTACATATACATATGAATATCATCCATAATGAACACTAGTCTACATATAAAAAGTAGAAAATATGAGAATTATGATTTTGCATTCTCAATCTTCTGGATCTTTTGTTCCCATTATTTAGCCCTGTTGAAATAGCTTGATATACATTGTTGAGCCAATTTCTTAATAACTCTAACTCTTTGGACAATTAGTGACTTAACATAATGTCAGAGCTCTAGTTCCAAGAGGTCCTGGATTCGAATCTTGTTATTCCACATTTATTGTTGTAAACTTTGTTTACTTGTATTGGTGTACCTTGTTTGATTTGATTTGATTTGCTTGTCTCTACTCCACATGCAAAATTAGGGGTTGCATGTAAGGGAGAGTGTTGAAATTAATTGATATACATTATTGAGCCCATTTCCTAACGGCTTAAGCTTTAGGACAATTGGAGACTTAACAAACCCCTGCAACAATCTTGCTCCGTGACTCCACTTTGAATCTCCTATTGCCCTTTGACTAAAGAAAAAGAAGTAGAAGAAGAAGGCCCATACCCTTTAAGAGAAAAAGCTCCCCACTCATTGGCCTTTATATTTCATAAATTTTTAGAAAGTCTATAGCAGCACAATTCGGTTTAGCAACTTTGGATTACCCATTCTTACTTTTGTACCAAAGAAATTGAGCCTTCTTTTTGCTGAAACCCATTTACTTCCTAGCCCAAGTTTTTGATTATCTTAAATGCATCTGCCTAATTGAAATTTAGTTTGCCACATCTCTCCCATCTCCTCATATTTGACCAGCTAGTTATAATCTAATTCGCATGTAAATCTTCCAACCTTCTGAACAGTTGACCACAAAGTCTCCCTTTTGTTGGTCATCCCCTAGCTAAACCAACTCTACTCTACACTTTTATGCTCACACACCACCGTCTTTGTCTTCAATCTGCTTGGCTTCTTTCACATCTAATTTCATGTTTCACAACATAAATGGACCATTTTCGTGCCACACTAGAAACTCGTACAAGAGATCACCTAATGCAAGATGGTGAAGATTAAAGCAATGAAAAAGAAATTAAGCAAGACAGAAACAAAAAGAGAAGAAGAAGATTAAGAGAGAAGACGAAGAAGAAGAGGAAGAAAAGAAGAACAAGCCATACAGGCTTCAGTTCGATATTTTTTCATTAATAAAAAAAAATATGCCTAATACTTACAATCCAAGCCTTTATATAGGATTCAAATTAACTATCTAATGAAATCAAATCAAATAAAAATCAAATTCTAACGATAAGATAAAAATCAAATAAATAATGATAAGATAAAATCAAATAAAAATTAAATCTTAAGAATGAGATAAATCTAATCCTAATCATATGGAAATAGAAAATCTAATCCTAATAATATGGAAATAGAATCCTACTAAAATTACAAATCTTAGATATTTCTTTTGTATCATCGCTTATCTTAACCTCCATGAGGCCGAAGTTCCTCAACCATCACATTTAACTCTTATCAGAGCCCATTGAAAATGATAGCTCACTGGTACAATCGTCCACTTAAATAAAATCCCCACATATATTTTCTATTTCTTGAAGCCAAAGAAAGAACATGAAACCAAATATCTATGATCGTCACATTGAAGTGGTTGACATTGTGCATAAGATTTTTATCCTAGAAGTTGACAAGAACTCATAGGGTGACAAAATGATATTATTTGAACACCAGGTATGCTACTTTCTTCTTTGCAATGAATTTTTTAAACTAGGTCAATATGACTTTTTATGAAGCATACAAAAAAAATTCCATAGATAGATTCTTCTAACGATACAAGGGTAAAGCCTTAGGATATGCCTGGAAATCAATAAAATGATAAATGAAGATTTATCATTCATTTATAATAAATGTTTCAAACAAAAGAAGCATTCTTTTTTTCTTATCCTGGCAGGTCACAATAGCCAAGGTTGACTAAGTATTGTTGAAGCTATGCTCAATCTGCTCACTAGCAATAAATAGAAACAAAAAGAAACGGTTGGTCAGGGGAAACATCACTTGCCAACCAAAACATTTTAATTAGTACAAAAGAAATTCAATGTGTTGGAAGGATTTTCTATTCATTTTGCCCCCATATTGACCACTAAACTATAAGGAATGATTCTCGACGATTTTCTCCACTTTTCATGACTTGATAGCCCTCCATTCTTTGAAGACTGGGAACACCCATTGCATGCCAAAGCATAAAGAAACAAATCCCACAACTTCTTAGCCCATATGTAATTCATAACAAATGATCAATAGATTCCCCAACCTTTTTGTAGTATAAATATCACCAAATTACCATTATCTTTCCCCTAACAATAAGGTTGTCAATCTTAAGGATTTTTTTAATGAATTAATTCTGAGGATTAACTCGGTTAGCTCTTGAGTTTGCACCCTAATGGTCACTAGTTCGAGCCTTCTCAAGGCCACTAGAAGGTTATCTAGTCATTAACTTCAGGATCTATAATTAATCTCGGTGCTTATAGCTCAGACACCTTGAATTATTAAAAAATAAAAGAATAGAAAAAAGGGATTTTTCATGAATTAAATACCAAACAAAAAAGGCATCTTTGGAGGCGCTCCATCTTTTCTAGATTCATTCACAAGGAAACCCATCATCCTTCCAACTAACATAATTTAACTTCGAACACCCTTTACTGTTTAGACACGGTCTAAAACTAAAATAACATCCTCAACTTAACCCACCTTCCTAAAGACAAAAAGGTCCAAAACTTTCCAATTCCCAATCAAAAAGGCTCCTAAGGATTCTTTTTGAGAGATTTGTAACAGATATAAAAGATTCTTCTAAAAATATCTATAAATGTATGATTATAAAAATTTAGATAAGGCCGGAGAAAGTTCACAATAAAGAAGGCTTGAAAAAGTAATTAACTGTATCAAAAGTATAAGTACAAGCAAAATATATAATTCAAAGTTCAGCAAATTCACCATACTCCCTTCACTCTGCATCTTAAATTAGGTAACATCATTGATTAATGCTAGTTTTTTCTAAGCTTATTATGAAATAAATCCATCTACATTCCAGTAATTCATTTCTAGTGAATGAAAGAAAGATCCTCAAAGTTATTCCAAATAAATTATGTAAACCTCGACATTCATATCTTCATTGTATAAACTTCAGATCTTCGAAGTTCTGTAATTGTTAGTTTCTTATTTGATTCCTATGTGTTTCCTATAATTATAAACAAGAGATTCATATTAGCTATTTTTCTTTGTTTAGCAAAAAATCCAATTAAACATTCGTTATGCTTTATCAATCCATTAATATGCTCATATAGGTTTTCCACTAGGTTTTTTAAAAGCTTTTTTTTTGTCTTCCAAAAGTTTCTTATAAAGATTCCTATTAAATTTCCAATCAATTTTTGATCATTTCCCCTTCCCATTTCCAATTATTTCTACACAAAAGTGGGTGATCTTGTAGGGTTGTCGAAGTAGCAATAGTTATATTGACTTCTTTTAGAATAAACAACAAGAAAGTAAGAAATGAAAGAAAATAAGAGTTTCGTAAGGTATAAAGTAACACAAAGGTTCAAGTTTTCTATTAGTCTTTGGCACATAACCGATTCAACACGTGCAAGCATCTTAAAAGGACAATTCAATGCCCAAGCTCCTACACTACGGGTTCTAGAAAGGTCAAATATAAGCAGAATTCCCTCTACAAAGCATAGAAGCTGATTCCAAGGTTAAAACCCTTAACCCTCAGGTTGCAATAAAACAACCTTATGTGTGAGCATCTTAAAAAAAAAATTGCCATATTTGATGTTAACACATCAGTGGTGTGTGATTTGCAAAAAGGATAGTGAATATATTGACCATCTATTTCTCTACCATTCAATCGTTACAGAAATATGGCATAAAACTATTTGCATGTGCAAATTCACATTGGATCCCCCCTCCCTTCTTGTGTGGATGTGCTAGTCATTGAGTTTTGGGGTTTCGGTTGTAAAAAAAGGGTATTTGCTTATGGAGGGTTATTCTAGTAACACTGTGGGTCACTTGGAAATAAAGAAATTCAAGAATATTTGATGCCAAGGAAGAATATATGATGACTTTATGGTAGGAAATCAGCCTTTATGTTTTCTTTTGGATGTCTACTTTGCCAAAGTTCACTTCTTACCCTATGCTTCTTATTTGAGGGAATTGGCTCACTGTCACAAACAATTTTTGTATTCTAATTTCACTTAAGGGGACTTCTTGTAATATTCTGTTATCGTACTCCTTTTTCCTAATAATAAATGCTTGTTGCTTATCAAAAAAAATAAATATGTATTGTACAATTAAAAAAAAAAGGAAAGGAAAAGGAAAAGATAAAATTTTGATTGTATAGAGGATTGAGATTCTACAATCCAATTAGATCCAACATCAAAATCATAACCTATGAGGTAGTTTTTATAGGGTTTGGAAGGCTTTGATTAAAATGGATCGTAAAATCGTGAGATTGTAAGATCCACCTTGGAGTTTTACCGACTATGTAGCGCAACTTTTTGGTAAAAGGTGCACAATAAAAGCACACCACTATAAACTTTTGCTTTTCCTAGTTTTCTTATCTATCCTTTCTCTATAGTATCCTTCACCAGTTAACTTTGCCTCCATATTGAAATTGCAAGCTTGTCCAAAAGTGCCTTTTCTTTATCAATGTATTGTTAAGTATCCCAAACCCACTTCCATTAGGAATGACCGCCTCCCAAATCACTAATTTAGTATAACAACCACAATGAAAAAAGTACGTAAATTCACCATCAACCAAGAATAACATATTGGTGAATCATTATCAACCACTTCCATTAGGAATGACCGCCCCCAAATCACGAATTTAGTATAACAACCACAATGAAAAAAGTATGTAAATTCACCATCAACCAAGAATAACATATTGGTGAATCATTATCAACCACATATATCAATTAAGAACATGCATATAACTTATATAAAGTAAAAGTGTCTGAAAATATTAAAGAACTTAAAAAAAACCATAATAGGACAAGCTTTCAAATTGTTCGAAGACACTAAAAATATTGTAATCCACATAGGCTGCAATTATAGGGAAATGAAAATACCTGCTGAAGAGATTAGCAACCTCTTCACATTCTCGTGAATTGTAAAACCATATACCATTTACTTCTTGGGCCGCATTTCGATATAATAAATATGGTTTCTGGAGTTCAAACTCAAAATCTCCCAAGAGATTCTCTACCAAATTATCTGCTCATAAATGTTAAACGTTCATTTTCATGTCTTGCGTACATTCTCAAGTATCAAAATCAAGCAATTCTCAAGTATCAAAATCAAGCACTATAGAAGTTATTATGGTCCTTCTGGCTTGGGGAAAAACATATAGCAGTACTCAAGCTAACAAAAGCCAAAATAGTACAGCACGCAAAAAGAAATAACATTGAAAAAGAACAAGAGGCAACATTACTGTTTCATCTCATAATATGAAGATAGTATGTTAAATAACAAAATAGTTATCAAGTTAACAATGCATATTTCAAAAAATATGATGGTGGTGTACTCCATTTGAAAGTGTACACTTGGATTTCCAGCCTAAGATCATGTGGAGCTATTTTTAAAAGGTAAATGAAAATTTCGATTCTTGTGCTTTTACAAATAGAAGTTCCAGACAATTGAATCAAACAAATCAAGCTGGGTGCATGTTAGAAATCAATGACGATTTATGGAATATATATTTAGCAAAAAAGTGTTATAGCCAAAAGTATACCTAAATTTACGACTTAAAAAGTGGTAGGGGAAGCATATCAAAAACTCTAATAGATATCTCATTCCACAAAGCACACACAGAGAGAAAAGATTTTGAGCTGGCCTTTCATTACACGCAAAAAAATGTACCTAAATGTGGTAAGGGACATTTTCTTTCCTTTTTTTACTTGGAAAAAATGTAACAAAAGCAAACCCACTATTGCAAAAATGAAAATTAAAGTGAACCATTTAACAGTTGTGGATGGAAATATGAAAATAGCATGAGTAAGGGAAGTTTTCCTTTTTTCATAAGAAAAATATGAAAATAGCATGAATACGTAACTTTATTATTATTAAAGTATACACATCACGAATATAACGAACCAATCTCTCAGCACACTAGCGCCGAGAGTTTCAATTACCACTCACCCCAAATCTTGTTGAGATTTGAGATTTGAAAATTAGAGTTAATAGCATGAAACATTCCACCTCAATCAAAATAAACTCCAGTTGATATTGTTAATTGTGGAAAATGTAACATAGTGCAAGAAGTGGAAAGACCTGATTTATTTCCTGCTCACACATGTAACTAGAAGAAGCAAGCTACAATGTAAGAAATCTACACTTTCTCAACTAAAAGAAAAAGTGTAAATTACTTAATAAGAAAGTCTTCGAGAATGCCCATAGAGAAATACAATTCTGAGGTGGCCACCAACTAGCCCACTTTTATCTCTAAACTGAGATAAATGGATGGTCCCTTCAGCTATTATATTTAGGTCAAAATAAATGTTAAATTAAAATTTTTTTTTTCTTGGCATACTTAGGAAAAGGAGAAGAAAATTGATATATTTTTTGCTATGGTTAGGAAAATGAGAATGAAATTATTATATTTCCGTCAAAAAATAATTTTTTTATTTAATTAATCATAAAAAATAAGTATATATAAGTAACTCCATCTTTTTAATAAATACATATAAGTAACTCCATTATATTCCCTTCTCTTTTCCCTCCACAGATTCTTGTTCCAAACACACCCTTAAAAGTAATCCATTTAAGCAGACTTGTTTACTACCAACACCTACTAAGGGAAAGCTATTCGTAATAGAGAGAATGGAAGTTTCCATTGCACTTACATTTATAAATCTACGCGACTCAATATAAATAAAAATAAATGAAAAATGAATAGAATTACTAACCTGTATTTCGCCGGTTCATTACTATAAACTGGAATCGAGGTTGAGTGTTCCTGAATCGATCACAACAATTCAGGCCAAGAAGGCAAAACTGACACTAAACTCCATATAAAATAATAGATAAAGATCAAACCCAATCACAAACGACCTCAACGCACGCCAAAATCAACCCTAGACGCACAAAATAAAAATTAAAAAAAACCCTGAAAGCGCATCCCAAAACTGAACTTTTCAAATAAACCAAATCTCACCTCTTAACGACAAATAGAGATCCTTCGACATCCTTGCGACTCTACAAAAGACCGAATCAAAGAAAGAAACGAATACAATCAGAAAGCTAATCAATGAGCAAATAAACAAGAGATTGGAAGGCGAAGAACATAAAAAAAGGCATACCCATTGGCTGAGGTCGATGTTGAATTCATACAAGGTGACGTGAGCGGCAGTGATGAGAATCTCCTCGATAAAGGGATCGATGCGTTGAAGAACAGTCAAGTTAAGGAGTTTGGTGCTCTGCTGGTCCAAATTTGGCATCAATTTGCCATTGTGAGCCATTTTTATCTCTCTAAAAATATACGTATGTATGTGTTGTTATTGGATATGATATCGATAGAGGGAGTAATAGAAACCCTAGGTTTCCAGATTATCGAGTTTCTCTCTCTCTCTCTCTCTCTCTCGGCAGAACAAAGGGACCTTTCTTTCTGGTATGCTTTTCAAGAGCTCTCTCTCCTCTTCTCTCTTCTCTTCTTATTTTCTATTATGCAAGCGAGGAGTGCAGACGAAGACACCGGTTCGGTGGCGACGAGAAGACTATCCAATCTTATTAATCCGTCGATTGCCATTTGTTTAGCCAGTACAATCGTTATTTATTTTTATATTAATTATTAATTTAATATATAATTGCTACGGATAAATTACAAATAAAGTCAACATTTGAAAATTATAGACACTCCCTTATTTTAAACGTCACTAATACTTCGACTCCTTTTATTGTTATTCTTAGGGATGCTCATGGTTCAGTTCAAAGAAAAAAACCGAATTGACTACTTCGGGCTTTTTTTTCATCTTTAAATCCAAACCGAACTATTATGAATAGTTAACTATTTAACAGTTAACCGTTCAAATTAATTTAATTATTCGTTTTTATTGATTTTTTAGTAATTATCAACCTGTAACTAATTAATTATATATTCAAGAACATAAAAATAATTAAAAATTAAACATAATTTGACAACGATAATAACGTAATTTCAGTTTCGATTACTTGAAGTGTAAAACAACTAATAATCAAACATGCAAAAAAATAATATATTAATATATAATAAATATAATATAAAATTTATATTAACAATAAAATTCGATCGGTTAACCGAACTAACGATTAATGTATATAAAAAACCAAACCCGAACCGAAAACTGAAAATTTAAAAAATAAAAAACTGAAACCGTCAATTTAGTTAACCACAATTTTTGATTCGATTTATTCGATTTGGTTTGGTTTTTCAGTTTACTGAGTTTTTTTTGCTCACCCCTAATTATTCCGTTAGAATTTCAGTTAAAATGATGATGACGGCCAAAAATAATTTCTAATATGCCTAATTTACCCTTTAGCCTTCTCCTATGTCTCCGACTAACCTTTCATCATGCTCAACATGTTCAAACTCCAGTCCATCTCCATCGACTTGATAACCGAGATTGCCTCAGTAGAGGCCGACATTATGCTTGACGAACTTTTTTACAAAGTCAAGCTTAGAGTGAGAAAAAATATTGCACAGAGATAGAGGGGGGAGGGAGGGAAGAAGGGAGATCGACATTGGATTTGTGAAATTTCAGTGCTTGGACTCAATGTTGATCCAAGATCGCTTAACTCCACAATCCCCCAAAACCCAGAGCAAGCCATTGTCGATTTTTCATCCAAATTGGTTCTCTAAGCCCAAAAGCCTCGATTGCTCGACATGGTTCGTCAAATCAGTATCAGCAAAACTTTTCTCTTTCTGGATGAGTGGCCTACTAGCTCTATAAAAACCAGGCTTGATCTACATAAGTAGGAATTTGATGCTTCCATTGCTAGTACTCAGAATTGGTGTAATTGATTTTTCTTGTAGAATTTAAGCGACCCTTTATTGCTCCACGGCTTTATATATATATATAACCATTTTAGGAGCATTTGTTGAGAGGCTCTGTGCAATTCAATTTTGGTATAATTCAATTCAAGTAGAATTTAATTCTTTATGATCTTTTTTTTTGGTACCCGTCGTTGAACCTCTTAAAGGTTTCCATCCAAATTCCCCATTTCTTGTTCTTATGTGGCTATTGGGTGTCGCTCCATATCTTCAACTTCATCAATCGGTGTATTTCAATATCAGGAATTCTTTGTATTATTCCCATTGTATTTTTCTTTGTTGGAAGCTTAAACTAAGTCTTCATCATTTGGGTCTCAATTGAAAAGACATTCAAGCTTGCTTTAGATCAAAATTAGTGTTTAATTGGAGAAGAAGATTTTGGGGAAATAAAATAAAAAGATTATTATATTTCTCCTACCCATAAACAAAAGAGGGAAAGAAAAGGGAATCTACTTTCTTTTTGCTAGTCTTTGTGAGCTGTTACTTAGCTATATTACTATTTATTTTCTTCTCTCTCTCTGTCTACTTTATATTCTGAAAGGTTCACACTTTTTTGTCCCTGAGAATTACTTTTTTCTACAATGGAGTTGCTTGAGCATAGGGTTTTTGAAAGCAAGAGAAGTAACTATAGCCTAGTGTTGTGTAGATTTTATTTCCTGGTACATTAGATTTAGCCTTTTCCTTTGTGTCTATTGGATGTTGCCATTAGAGATTTCCTTTTGCCATAGATAAGCATTTCCACCAAATGCCTTGCTACAAATCCTCTCCCACCAGTCAGCATGCACCATTTCTCTTACGAATGCACCTCTTAATAATCTAAACCCCTCTACATAAATACATGAACCCATATCCATTCCTCACTATATCAAAATTCCGGATAAATCGATAGACCAATGTGAACCCACCAATGGATGAAAAGCCTAAATAGAGAGCAATTGAAAACTTGCATATGTAGATAACAAGAAAACCTGGGTTCGTGTATATGAAATTTCGATTAAATCAATGAACCTTGTCGAGTTCAGTGAAAAGATTACTTGGGTAAAATCTAAAACTACAGAAGTAGGGATGGTTGATTCAAGATTTTGAGAAAAGTTATAGATTTTAGGAAAAATCACCCATGGATTGCAATCAGGTATGGAATTCATCAATAGGACTCTCAAAATGGGAGAAATCGCGACCAAGCAACTCATCGAGATGGGTTTTGAAAAACTATCGAATTCTAGAATTGTCTATCTCCAGTGATTCAATTCCCCCATTATTGCATTGAGAAAAACAAACTCTAGTAAAGCGAAATCACCTACGAAAGGAAACTCTTGCGCGTAACATTGGAGGAAAAGAAAGATGCCATGAAGAACCTCATGGACGTCCTCCTCGCACCACCTAGAGTAGTTTCGGGGAGATCCAAAACCTACTGGAACGGACTTGGTACTTGCTGGACTTATTGGGTGACTTCCTTGAAAGCTACCCACGCCAAGTTTTCATCAACGTCGACTTGCCGAAGAAGTTTGGCGGAGGTGCAAGGTGGTTGATGTCTGGGAGGTGTCTTTTCAATAAATTTGAGAGTAATTGTCTTTTTAACAAATTTTTAATTAAGTTAGGGTCAAAATTAATGAAAAGGGTCTAAGTGTTAGCAACATTTCACAACAAGGAAAGTGTTTGTAATTTTGAAATGTTAAGAGGTCCAAGTGTAATTATTTAAATTTTTAGGGGGTCTAAGTTTAATCTATCCTAATAAATAACTCCAAAAGTAATAGCACTGCGGTAAATTACATGTATTTTCCCTTAATATTTGAGTAATTACACTTAATACCCATAACATTTAAAAGTTAGACTTGCTTCTCTTATTTTGAAATATTATTAATATTAACCCTTTCAATAAAATCAACTATTAAAAATTAATAAAAAAATATTAAAAGACGTAAAATTTTAGACATTTTTTCTATTTTATTCCTCATTCTCTAACATTTTTGTCATTTTTTAACAAAAATCCCAAAAAATAAGAAAAAAATAAAAAACAAAAAAGTTTTGAGGATTTTATAAAGAAAACTAATAAGATGTGAGAGAGAGAAGAATAAAATAATAAAAATGCCTAAAATTTAAATTAGTTCAACATTTTATATTAAATTTTAATGACTGATTTTATCGAAAGGAGATCAATGTTAACAACTTTTCAAAATAAAAGAGGTAAGTATAACTTTTAAATATTGTGGGTACTAAGTATAATTATCCAAATATTAAGATATAGTAAGTGTAATTTACCCTTTATTATTTGGTAAATTACTTTTGTAATAGACCCACTATCTTTCAGTACAAAAACCCACATTTTCATCACATTTTGAAAAAACATAACTAAAACATTTTAAGTCAGAATCAGACATTGTGTTTCTCAATATAACCATTTTGAAAGTATTGGATGGAGACTCCCATTATCTACATTTAAACCTTATTTTCAAAATCAAAATATAATTTTTATCATTTGCACGATCTCGAACGCATATGTTGCAATAAAGACACACGATCCACGTCTGCCAGCGCAGTGCGCAAAGTCGGTCGTGACAACCATTTATATAGTAAATAACATCCCATTAGGACGTTTTATCTCTTACTAAAAAATGCAATCGAACAGAGATTGTAATATTTCATAAGAGTGTTATATCATATCCCACATGTGGGGGTTCCCATATCAGTTGTGGAAGGGGATGATTGCCCAGGTATACCATCAATCGTATTCCATCAGGAGGAACAGGTTACCCAGGTATATCATTAATCTCAGTCCATCAAGAGAAACCGATTGTCGCTTCCTCTGACCCAAGGCTCGAAGTGTAAAAGGAAAGATTGT
Organism: Sideroxylon spinosum; assembly: GCA_003260245.2. Lineage (NCBI taxonomy): Eukaryota > Viridiplantae > Streptophyta > Magnoliopsida > Ericales > Sapotaceae > Sideroxylon > Sideroxylon spinosum. The sequence goes on along the minus strand of QLOD02000010.1, from coordinate 17,932,417 downwards.
TGGGATTCCCACATTAGTTATAGAAGGGGGCCCAAGACCAACTTGTGAAAGGAAAAATTGTTGGGTTCCTACATTGGTTGTGGAAGGGGTTGGTGGTCAATATATAAGTGTAAGGGAAAGCCTCACCCTATGAGCTAGCTCCTTGGGAAGAGAGGGGCCCAAAACCACTTAATATCACCCTCTTAGCCCGTGAAATAAACAAAGTCTTCCAGTATCAAAAAGATTTTCATAGCATTATTACCATCAATATGACCATATATTAGTCATTTTCAATGTTGCTAGAATCCCGATTTTAATAGCATTAAATCGTTTTTCGGGTAAAAATACAAAATAGCGATTTTAGTGGGTAGAATCGTTAAAATTATGATTTTATATGCAATTTTAATGATTTTAAAATAATTCAAGCTTTGTATGTAATATAACAAACTAAGGGGAAGAAATGAAATTAAAAATGTTGAAAGCCCTATGCTATTTGACATAGGTCCATTTTGTCCCATAATGAAGCAAATCATCAATGCCAGTTCACCTTCAGTCTCCCCAAGCTGGTTCAATTCCACGTGTTCGTTGTCTAGGTGCAATCCATTACTGCAGCTGTGCATGGTGAAAAACTTTTGGCATGATCAATGATTCATCTTTTCAAACGAAAATTCCCTTTCGGTGTTGGGTTTTCTATAGAAAACATTACGGTTTACTTGGAAAAGCTCATTCTCGGTGTCTTCAGCTCCAACCCTTTTTTCGACATCATTCTCTTCCCTTCAGCAAGTTACCAGTCTACACAGCTATATCTGATCTAGTTTTTTTTTTTTTTTTTCATTCTGATTTAGGTTCTTTTTTAGTTTTCATTATTTTTGGATTCCTTTACCTCCTCAATACTCTCATAAATTTGTATGATAATTTTTTTCGAAGAAATTTATTTTTGTTGACCTGTAAATTTTTTTCTAAGAATTTTTTTTTTAAAACTGAGAAACCTTTCTTTTTGTCATTTTTGACAAATACAGTAAACTATGTCTAGTAATGGGGTTGGGTTTACGTCTTCTTTACCTAAAAAAGTTCAAGAAATAAATTTTCAAGGAATAGGTTTGGTGTAGGTTTGAAAATGGTTTTAATGTTGATAGGGATTCAAAAATAGTTAAGTGCAAATATTGTAATTGTGTTTAGTAAGAGAATTAATTCGTTTGAAACATCATTTGACTTGTTCTTGACAAAATGTGAAAATTTGCACCAGTGCGCTGGATATTGTTAAAAATTAATGTTGTCTACTCTAATTAAGAATTTGAAAGATTCTACGAAAAGAAAGAGGGAAATTTATTTTGATAATGATGATTCAATTGAGAAGATTGTGCCACCCTCAAATTAAAAAGGAAAAAAAAATACTATAAATGAATTTTAAAAAAAATTACTCAAACAACCATTAATCAATTGATGAGAAAATATTTGAAGAAAGAAGTATGGCAGTAGATTGCCCGTTTGTTTTATACTAATGCTATTTCTTTTAGTTTTGTTAAAAATACAGAATTTACAAATATAATTGGTTGATTGAAAGTTATGGAAGTGGATTGAAGCCTAATTTTTATAATGAAATTAGGAAAAAAAATACCTATAGAAGAAGATTATTCGCATAAATAACATGCTTGAGGAATATAGAATGGAATGGAAAAAGAATGTTATTCTATTATGTCTGATGGATGGATAGACAATAAGAGATGATCTATTTGTAATTTTTTAGTGAATAGTTCTAAGGAGACCTTTCTTATACGGCCTTGATAAATTTGAGGTTTCAAATATTGCTGATAAAGTGCTTAAAATGCTAAATGAAGTTGTAGATATTGTTGGTGAAAAAATTGTTGTTCAAATTGTAACAAATAATACAGCAAATTATAAAGCAACTGGAAAGTTTTTGATGATGAAAAGAAGAGTCTATTTTAGATACCTTGTGCAACCCATTGTCTTAATCTTATATTGGAGGAATTTGAGAAGAAGCTTAGCATGCATCATGTATCAACTACAAAGGGTATAAAATTACCATATTCATTTACTTGAAGACCACACTTATTTCTTAGTTAAGAGAATTTACAAATGGAAGAGATCTTATCAAGCCAATAGTTACTTGATTTGCCATTGCCTACTTGACATTGGGATGTCTTTCTAAGTTAAAGAATGTGTTGATAACTATGTTTTCATTTGCAAAATGGAGGTCCAGGAAGTTTGTAGTCCTACAAATAGAAAAAAAAGGCTCAAGGCTATATTTGGAAATTTTTGGGGGCCTTAGGTGAAAGTTTAGGAAAGCCTAACCTATATAATTTCTTATCTTGTTCTTCTAACTTTTTAAGATGCAAAATCATTTATTAAGAAATTATAAAATACTGAAATTAAGTAACCATACAAATGACAAACTATAAATAACCTAAAAATAAAACAAACAAAACTATAGAAAAATAGAACCTAATATTACTTGAAGTTAGATTTGGATGATCTGCAGAGCAACTGAATTGAATTGTTTAATGAAGATAAGGATTAAATTTAGATTATAATCTGAGCTGATATGTCAGAAAACTAAAAATTGAATTTATAGAATGAAATGAAGATAAGAATTAGATTTAGATAATGATGTATAGAATAAGTTGATATATTACAAACGTGGATTACTCCTTGATGAAGATAATAATTGGATTTGTAGAATGACTCAATACGTTGGATTTGGATGATATGTGGAATAACTAAATGAAGATTCGACATACAGATATCACAGACGTTATATTTTCGAGTTATTTATAAAATGATGATTTGAGCTGTCTTTTCCAATTTTGGTTTGGTGTCTATCATATATAGAAATAAAATTAAAACAATAATGATGTATTTAATAGGATAATTATATACATATAGATAGAATTGTAGGAAATTAAAAAATCTTCTCTAAGTTATGATTTGGTATGTATAGATAGAGTTATAGAAAGTTAAGAGTCCTCTCTTTGTGTTTGTCTGATAAACTTTTAAATAAAATTAAAAAATAATAACTAATGTATTAATAAATTTTAACTAGTTTAAATATTATTTAATATCTCATTATTAATAAAAGCTTTAAAAAATTAAGGCTTTCCTTTTTTGTGGAACCTAGGCGATCATCTCATTGACTTAGGGGTTGAGAAAAATCAAAAACAATATGCTATGGAGAATAAAACAATCAACCATTAAGAGAACGAGGACACATGATCTTAACAAGGTAAAATCCTAGATCCACTTTTAGGTAAAAATCTCGAGTCTATAAGGCAACTAACCTAAAAACCAATCCACTATTAAATCGAAGATTACAAGAGTTCACATACATAAATTTGACTCGACACCCATCCTAGTTTAAATTCCTCTTGATTTCTAGAACCTGCAGTTCATCTTCTCCTGTGTGATTGAATCCGTTCTTGACCCCGAACGGCCCCTCTTGGATCCTAGAGATGTTCTTTTTCTCAAAGATAAAATGTTGAATCGATGTTCTTTCTTAAACTCAACTTGTATCCTTTTAATATGAATATTAAGAGTTTTCATAATAGAATGAGAGAGATCACATAATGGCTGCTAGAAAGGGCATATTTTATATTTTAATAAAATTAAGGCAACAAACCATCCGACTGGTCACTTAAACATACTTTGAACTGTTTTTATAGACCATAGAGTGCTTGAACAGCCTTTGAACCTCTTTTTCAGAATGTTGAGTACTTGAACTCTCTTTGAATTATTTTCACAGACCTTAGAGTGCCTAAAGTCATCTTCCCCGAGGAACAAACCGATCAACAAGACTCGATTCTAAGTAATTCAAGAACCTTAAAAACTCAAATTTTGATTTATAATTGTCATTAATAAAAAATAATAGACCTAACAATCTTCGCGCTAACAATTATGTGGCAAAAACACAAATAAAAAAATTTGACTGACTTGTAGTCTAAATTTACAATGACTACAAAAATATATCATCTTCAGGAATCTTCTCTTTAATATGAAGTCCTTGATTACCTGAAACTAATTTTTTTTTTCTTATTTTGTTGGACTTGCACCATTAAAAATGGCATTCATAGTTTTTCTATTAAACCCACTACTTTCCAGATCAACTCTATCTCATTTAGACACAAGTTTAAGCATAGTAGTGATTTTATCAGCAGAGAACTTAATCGATGCACCCATCCATTTTCACTAGAATCCCAAACCCTATCTTCAATAGACTGAAAAAAAACAATTCATCTTAACCTTCCAGTAGGGGTAATTAGACCCATAAAATAAAGGGAGCCTAACAAAAGATCCTTCCTCTCTAATATTCTCCATAATTTAAAAAAAAATATATGAACCTCACCAAAATAATTTTTTTTTTAGATTAAGGCAACCTAATCTGGCACCAATTGAAAAATCAAAAAACAATATGTTATGGAGAATAAAACAATCAACCACAAAGAGAACGAGGATAAATAATTTTAACGAGATAAACCGCTAGACCCATTTCTAAATAAAAATCTTGAATTTATAAGGCAACTAACTTGAAAACTAATCCACTATTAAATCAAAAATTACAAGAGTTTACTTACATAGACTTGACTCGACACCGATCCTAGTCTAAATACCTCTTGCTTGTTAGAATCTGTAATTCACCTGCTCCCGTTTAATTGATTCCGTTCTTGACCCCAAATAGGACCTCTTAGATCCAAGAGATGTTCTTTTTATTCAAGATGAAAGGTTGAATCGATGTTCATTCTCAAACCTAACTTGTATCTTTTTAATCTAAATATTAAGTGTTTTTGTAATAAAATGAGAGAGATCACCTAACGACTGCTAGAAAAAGCATATTTTATATTTTAATAAATTTAGGGCGACAATCCGTCCTGCTAATTGTTTAAGCACACTTTGAACTATTTTCATAGACCCTAGAGTGCTTGAAGTGATCTTTCATGAACCAAGGAACAAACCGATCAACAAGACTCGATTATGGACACTCCAAAAACTTTACAGAGTTAAATTTTGACTCGCAATTATCATTAATCAAAAATAATAGACCTAACAGATTGCCATGGCCCTTAGAAGATCTAATTCGCAATAATGGATGCCAATTTTAGAAAAATGTTACAAATTGTTTAAAGGCTACGTTGCCTTTTATTAAAGTGCTTCGAATGGTAAATTTGGAACTCATGTGGGATTTATTTATAAAGTTATGGACCATGCAAAAGATAAAATACAAGTGAATTTCTCAAATGTTAATAAAAGGTAATTTCTTAATTCTTATTTGCTTCATAGTTTAAATTCCACAAAGAATAATTGATTTACTTCTAGTTATTAAGCTGTTTTTTTTTTTTTTTCCTTATGAATTGTTCGAAAAATTATCAATGAAATATAGGAGTCCCAACTCCATACGCCATTCATGTTGTTGCTTATTACCTTAATCCCCATTTTTATTATAGTTTAACTTTTAAAGTCGATGTTGAAATTAAATTTTTAGTTCACAAATGCATTCAAATAATGGTGCTAGACAAAGATTGAATCTCTTAAGAATGCAAAAAGATTATTTGGTTACGAAGCTGTTAAGTTGGCAAAGACTAAAAAGGCTCTAGTTGAGTAATGGGATTCTTACACGGATAAATGTCCAAAGCTTACAAGATTTGTTATTCAAGCTCTTAGCTTGACTTGTAGCTCTCTGGTTCTGAGAAGAATTGGAGTGCATTTCAAATGGTAAGAATAGATTAGAAGTTGATTTACATTTATTTTTGAATTTCATCTCTTTCTTTTCATACTTGAACTAATAAAATTTAATTTGTTTAATTTATTAGGTGCATACAAAAAATAAAAAATAAAAATCATTCACACTAATAAAGGATGAACAATTTGATTTTCGCAATATACAACATAAAATTAATGGAAAGACAAGAAATGAGAAGCTAGCCAAAATTCTTTTGATGATATCCCTTCAAATGATAAGCAGATAACTGAGAAAGAAAGTCTTATTTTTTATAACTGAAAAGGAAAGTCATATTTTTTCTTCTAAAAAAACATTATTGACAATTCTTGAAAAGGCAGCAGAAAGTAAAACAAAGAATAGTGATGAAAAAGAGTTAATACAAGCAATGTAATGGCATCATTAGATGTGGAAAATGATTTACGAATTCATGATGATGATGACTGCAACGATGACAATAAAGAGGCTAAAGATATTTCTAATCATAATATGAAGGAATTGGAATCTCTAAATAAAGAAAATGAAGGAGAATATGAGGATGATAGTGAAGATCACGAGGATGTTGGCTTAGATGGAAGAGAAGCAAATGATTTTTATTAATTTTCTTCTTTTGTTTTGTTTTATGCATTCTTTGTTGGTTGTGTTTTGGAGACTTATTTTTTATTTTTTTTTTTAAGGTTTAGACTTTCAAATTCATGTTATTGTAAACTATATTTTCATCTTAATCTTCAGTATTTTTTCTTTTATATTGGTTTTATGTTTTATATTTTTTAGTAAATCAATTAATAGAATAATCATGGTGGGATTCGAACCCATTTTACTGGCTACAAGATTAGCATCTTTCCACTTGGACGACATGATTATATCAAATTCAAAACTCTAAAATTTTATAATGTTTTATATAGATTATGATTTTCTAAAGTAAGCTATAGGATTCAATCTTACGAGCCCTACATCGATTTTAGGTAAAATCTTAATTTTAACAACATTGGTTATTTTATAGTGTTCATTTTATTATTGATTTGGACCAAATTACCCATATTTGGAACAAAATGGGAAATTAAACAATAGGATGCTAACGCTCCATTTGGATATCTAATTTTTAGCCAACTTTTGGTACCTTTTTAGCGAAACTTGATGGGTAAAACTTTTGGTGTATTGAGTAAAATAAATAAAAAAGTTTTATTAACTTTGGGCAACTTTTAGGTGTTTGGTAAAAGAAATAAAATTTTGTAGTAATTTTTGATAAATTTTTGTGTGTTTGATAAAACGTTTGGTAACTTTTGAGATATGTTAAAGTAAAATGACAATTATACCCCTTGCTAACTCAGCAAAAGTTAGTGTGTTGACAACATGTCATGTAAAATTATTAACAACTTTTGGTATTTTACCAAACACTTACATACTAAAAGTTTGTGTTTTTTGGTTTTTTTGCTCTTCCAAATGGGACTAGAAAAAACTGGTGGAGTCTAGGCTAAATTTGGTTGACCCCAATCTTAATCCGCAATTATTTGTTTGGGAGTGTTTGGATTAAAGATTTATGGACAAGTCGAGTTGAGTGACTTTATTTCTATGTAGTTCTAAAGTTAATTTATTAACCATAAACCATTTTTATAAAATTCATAAATTTTAGTTTTTGCTTAATTTTTTTCATTTGTTTAAATAGCAAAACTTTGAGCACTTCAAGGATGTTTATTTTACAACTTGAAAATCAAAGTAAACTCCTATAATATATTTATCCATTCTTCTTTTTGGCTAAGCTTGGGTTGACTTAAAATAGTCACTCAGCCAAGTTTCATTGAAATAAATAATGAATAGATTATATTTATCTCCCCTTAATATTTAAATAATTATACTTATAACCCTCAATATTTGAAAATTATATTTATCTTTTTTATTTTGAAATATTATTAGCATAAAGCCCTTTTCTAAATTGACCATTAAAATTTAACAGAAAATGTTAATGTAATCACAATTTAGGTGGTTTTACTATTTTATTCATCTCTCTCTTACATTTTTCTCAATTTTCTTTACAAATATCCCCAAAAAAACAAATAAAAAAAGTAAAACAAAAAAAAAGAAATTTATATAAAGAAAACTAAAAAAGATGTGAGAGTGTGATGGGTAAAACTTGAAAAGCACATAAAGTTTGATTATTTTAATATTTTCTATTAAGTTTTAACTGTCAATTTAACGGAAGGAAATCAATGTTAACAATCTTTCAAAAAAATGGAAATAAATATAATTTTTAAATATTAAAGGGTGTAAATATAATTATCTAAATATTAAAAGGAAGTATATGTAATTTACCCATAAATAAACCGTACTTGGGGTAATAAAGTTAGGTAACTTAGTAGATCTCACATCTCTTAAGTTGATGTTTTGACCATTGTTTTAAAAACCGGACCAGATCAGCTGGTTCAACCGGTCCAAAAAACGATCCAGTTGACCCTTTAAACCCATTTGAACTTTAAACCTGTGAAAAACCCATAACTCGGCAGTTGAACCACCCCGGTATTTTACAAACCAGACTCTGCTTTCTTTCTCTCGTCTCGACGCTCTCTTTTTCTCTCTACAACTTGGATTCGAAGCTCTTACACAGGTATATATATGGACATAGATGCACACGTATGCATATTTGTTTGTCAAAGTTCTTCTGTTTCCGATTCAAATTCCTTGTTGAAGTCGCCTGTTATCAAATTTTGATTTTTTTTTTTTTTAGAAGATTGATTTGAGGGGGTGTCAATGGCGTATACTAACCAAGATCGTGGAATTTTTGTTCCGTATCATCAATTGATTGATCTTCGCCCTGCGAACCCACCTTTGACTTTCATTCCTAGACCACCAGTTGGTGTGATTAACCCTAGTGATGTCGCAATTGGTTCCTCTCAATTCATATGTATTAGCTTGAGTCTGTGTTGTGGTAAAATATTATTCTTCCACTAAACCATTAATATATATTCTTCTTTATTTTTGCTGAGTTTTGCTTATGTAATATGTTAGTTTTGAGTGTTTTATTTTAGAAGATATTTTATTAATACCTTTTATTAGTACATAATAAAGCAGAAGAATATGTGAAAAAATAAAAATTTTTTAAAATCAATATATAATTTTAACATATTTTGATATTTTATTTATATATTTAAATATATTTTTGATGTTATGGTTCAACTCCGATTCTATTCCGGCTAAACCATTAACTCGTGACCCGATCATTTTTCTGGTTCGATAAACGGTTCCGTTTTTAAAACATTGGTTTTGACTTCTTTCTTTCTTTCTTTTTTTTTGTTTTTTTTGTTTTACTATAAATTAATAAATTAATTGGCCAAGTGCAACTCAAGAAAAACAAAATACCAAAGTACTGTTAATGAAAACACAATCTTACATTCCATTTTCATAAAGGGTAAAAGCGTAATATGAGATTGTATATTTTGACTAAATAGAAGACATAGATATACAAAGAGATACACGTGCGCGCGCGCATAGAGGCTAGCTTAAACAAGAAATTATACATACATACATACCTACCTCCGAAACTGAGAGCAATGAGTCAAACTTGTTTGATCTTTCTTATATTCAGATCTATGGATAGAGTGTTGTTGTTTCGCTTCCTTAGCTATTGTTCTATTCATTCGCTTCCTTAGCTATTGTTCTATTCATTCTAAGGCTTTTTTTGAATTCCAATCAATGGAGATAGTTCCTTCAATTTGTGGTTATTATCATTGATGCTGTGTGTGGCTGACTTTTTTGCATGCCTCTAAATCATTTGATGTTTTCGTTTTGAAATTTATACTCGTGTGACTGATTAATGTTGTTGGGTTGGTGCAGGATCTGTATCAACCGTCCCAAGTTTTTTGGTCAAATCAATGTAGACGTGATTCAAGGAACTTAGTGTAGATTTTGAGTGTGATGTTATTATGCTCTATGAGTTTATTACATTAC
>QLOD02000010.1:17810811-17829194 GCA_003260245.2 Sideroxylon spinosum | reverse complement strand
TGGGTGTAACTGTAATTTATATATAATTAGTAGGTTATTTACATTCTCTCATGTAATTAGTTTGGAGTTAGGGGTCTTGTAATTTTTCATTTTCTTCTCTTGTATATATTTTATGTAATGAGAAGAAAACCAAATTCTTTTTGCCTCAATTAAACTTTACAAGAAGATACGGCCGATCAACCATAAAATTAAGCCAAGCACTTCTGACTCAAAAGGGGAGAGACATATCCAAGATATGTAGTTAGGGCTGGAAACGAGCCGAGCTTTAACTTGTTCGAGCTTGGCTCGAGTTTTTTAAACTGAGCTCAAACTCAAGCTCGATTCAAGCTTTTATATAAGCTCGAGCTCCGCTCGATAAAGAAGAAACTAGACTTCAGCTCGGCTCGCCAATAGCTCGATTAAAGCAAACAATGTTATTTTAGTTTAAAATAGAATAAATAAAATATTATAAAAAAAATATAATAAAAATATTATAAAAAAATATATATTTATTTTATCGAGCAAGCTTGCGAGTTTTTGAGCCGAGCTTCTCTAGGCTTGAGCTCGAATCTAAAACGAGCTATAAATCAAGCTCGATTCGAGCTCGTTTTAGTCACAAACCGAACTTTTTTTGAGCCGAGCTCGAATAACTCGGTTCGTTTCCACTCCTATACGTGTCAAACATGAATACGTATTTAAGAGACATTTCTAAGCATAAATAAAGAATCAATTGACTCCTTAAGAGGACTCACATCAGGCACTTCTTAATCAAATGGGGAGTGACGTATCCAAGACGTAGTGAAAAATGAATACGTATTTAAGAGACACTTCTAAGCATAAATAAATAACCAAATGAATCCTTAAAAGGATGTTATGAGTTCATTTGGGCAATAACTATCCTTTCTTGAAGACCCGCTGATATGCAAAGGAATCCATAAGCATTCATCTCTATTTACACTATTTCTCTTGGGCTTAGTTTGAGGCCCTCACTGGTCAAGAAGGAATCACACTTCCACAGCAGGTGAACAGACATTATGCATCTGAAATGTAAGTGTAGTAGTTCTTGTAAAAATTGACAAGTTGTAGCTGATATTTTCTAGAAATTCGCTGTATATTAGCTTCTACCAAAACTAGTGAAAAACTCACCTCAACTTACCATATAAAGGATTTCAGATTTCATCCCTTATTTTTCTAGCTTTGATCAGGAAATTTTCAATTAAAAAATATATCAAAAGGCACCAAAAAGGGGATTCAAACACTTTCCCATCCTTTTTCTTTTTCATTAATTATAGCAATTTTCAATTTACATGCTGTTCTAACAATAACATGTCAAAAATTTATTTGCCATAGATTGACCACATTGCATGTTGAATGGGCATCAAAGAGAGGTACTTGGCTGTCTCAGTAAACTTTCTACCAGCAGTTCTCTTTCCAGTTCATGTCAAATCTTCAGAACTAATACCAAAATAGCATATCAGGTAGAATTAGCTTCAATAGAAATCAAACACAAACCCTTTTCAGTCTTAAACATGTTCTAATTGATACGAAAGACTATTGAAAACAAGTTCACACAATTTTTTAGGCCATGCAAAATGGATTAGGAGCGCCAACACAGGAGATTTCCCAGTAATAGTTATCGCATATCAAGAGATGAAGAAGCTATATTTGACATTGAACCAACAGGCTGCAAAGACTTGAATATGGTAGTTTCTTCTATGGACCATTCTTTTTTTTTTAACTAACAGAACCTTTATCAAATAAGAAGCTATATTTGATTTTGAACCAACAGGCTGCAAACACTTGAATATGGCAGTTTCTTCTATGGACCAATTATTATTATTTTTATTTTGATAAGCAACAGTAATAGTAATAGTAGACAAAAGAAGAGGACGAGCAGTCCCCTTGTTGGAAATTAAGATCCAATGATGTCGGAAAATGCTAGCCAACCTCAAAGAGTTAAAAAAATGGAGATGATGCAAATTCCGACAATATAGATACCCAAAATGAAGCAAAAAACCTAAGCTTCTCCCACAATCCGATTACAGCTTCACTCGTCTTCAAATACCCTAATGTTTCTTTCTTTCCAATAGCAGCCACTGCAGCTCTCCAAAGGCATTTTCCATTTTTACTTTGAGCAAGTCCCCAAAATTAATTGGATAGCACGTCGACACATGAAGCAAGGGGAACCCAAGGCATGTCCACCAATGCAAATAGCTTGTACCATAATGACATTGCAATTGGAAAGTGAAGAAAGAAACGGTTAGTTGTTTCACTCTCCTTTTTGCATGGCACACACCAACTAGGAGACATCAACTACTATGGTCTCTGTTTCTCAAGTACACCATAGGTGTTGAGCCTCTTATGTGCCAAAGACCAGCAAAACCACTTGAACTTTGTGGGGTACTTAGCCTTCCAAATCATCCTAGCGGGAGAAAACAAAACGGAATTGGAGTTCTCGAGGATTTTTCAAAGAAAGATTTACTAGAATAAAGATTAGAGGAAAGAGGAGTCCAAATTCTTTCATCGTTAACATTCTGCCTCAACAATACGTTTCCAATAATGAAAGATAAAGATGCAAATTCACTCATTTCCTCTCATTTAAGTTTCTGACCAAATTGAAATTCCAATTCAAGGGCTAAATTTCCTGCTACCAAAGTAATAATAGCCATCTGACATCAAATCAAACAATACAGGCAGGGGAAAGAACTGAAAAAAGTTGAGACCCCATCCTAAGATTCTGCCAAAATCGAACACACTACATAATGGCCAAATGATACTCGAAAAGTTGTGAAAACTAAGGCACCAACTGAGAAAATTGCTTCCTATGAGCCCTGTTAGTGCTTTCACCCACAATTTGAGAAACCCATCCGTTCTCATGGAACTTTACCAGTAATAAACATAAAAAATGGGTAGATCAAGTGTAGTAATGATGTAGCAGCATCACATTTGGCTGGATTTCGCTCTTGAGTACGATAGGCAAACGCTCTTGAATCCACAAGAACACTCACACATGAAAAAAGTTCTAAACTTTCACTTGAAATTACCAAATGAATAAAATATAAGATTATAAGGCCCTATTTATGACAGGAAAGTTATCCTAAATCTAATTTGAATCATGACAGGTTTCCTAACTCTCTAATACTGTTTCCTAACTCGATTAGTGATCCTTCAATTCTGTTCTCTAAAGGATATAATAAGGCCTTTAGCCCAAAGTAATAGGCTAATAATTAACGTAAAAAAATCTTAAACCAAAACGAACTCGAAAGCCCTTGCAAAAGATCCAAGAATCAGTCCAGATTGTGTTAGGTCTGTCCACAGCATATGAACAGTGTAAGAGCCAAACCATTTGAACATATATAAGCCAAGAGCACATAACTGAAATCTTGTTATGTGTTCAAATGGCATCCCAGACCATTTGAAAGCTTTATAGCTAAGACTCCTATGTAGCTCTGTTCGTACATACTTGTTCAAATAGCGATTAAGACCATGTGAATGCCTTTAGGAAAGTTTGAACTGTTGTATTCTTCCTCTCCTGTTTTGCATGTAGTCACTCCCAATTGATTAGAAAAAGCTTCAACTTTTCCTACATTAGTCTCCCCCAATTGAGTAGTACTTGTCCTCAAGTAAAGAATGAAAATAGATGGAGCAGCATGAAACTCAAACAAGTCTTGCACATTAAAGGTCATTGAAATAGTCAAATTGGGAGGAAGATCCACCACATAATCATTATCATTGATCTTCTGAAGAATTCAAATGACACCAACCTTCTTTTCCTTCAGCTTTTTTTAGGTGCTAATCGGGAAGCACTCCTTAGGAAAATGAACCATGTCTCCTACTTTGAAAAACTTCTTCTGATGATGGCAATCTGCGGCTTCCTTGTATTTTGCATTGGATTCCTCAAACCTTTTCTTGATATCCTCATGAACTTGAGCCATCTTTTCTGCCATATAATCCGCAATGATACCCATTTTTGGCAAGCATGGCATTGGAACTAGATTTCATATATGCAGAGGGTGAATATAGACAATCTCAAAAGGAGCCTTATTCATACAATAGTTAAGAACATTGTTACATATGAACTCAGCTTGAGAAATTGCCCAATCCCCCATTGGCATGGACTCTCTTGAGAAACAATTCTCAAAACATTGCCCAACTTCCAATTCACCACCTCCCTTTGAGATTTTTGGATAAGTATTGCTATAGTTAAGAGTAGTACCCAATCTATTCCATAAAATTCACCAAAAAGTGACTAAAAATTTTGCTATCACCATCTAAAACAATGGTTTTCCAGGCTAACCACCTCTCCAAAGAATAATCAAGCAACATAGGAAGCATACTAAGTCTTTTTGCAAGTTATAAAGTGTGCCATCTTAGAAAATCTATCCACTAAAAATTAAGATGGAATCCATACCTCGCCGAGAATGTGGTCACCCTAGGACAAAGTTTATAAAAAGATCTTCCCGAGGTGCATCCAAAATAGATAGAGGTGCATAGAGGCCAATAATTTGAGTTTGATCCTCAGCGGGTTGACAAATATAGCATCTTTGGACATACCACTCAACCTCTGTCTTAAATTGTGGGTAATAATATTGCGCCTCCATGAGAGAAATACTCTTGTCACAACCCATGTGACCTTGAAACCTCCATCATGTAATTCTCAAACAATATGGTCGCATAAAGAATCTCGGGGAATAAAAAGACAATCCTTAAATAATAGAAACCTAACATGAATTTTAAACTTACTTTAAGAGGAAAGTTAAAAGTGCATTGATTTCATTCCTTCTTCAAATCTTAATCTTCGTCATATGAATCCTTGAAGTAATCAAACTCAACTATCTCATTCCAAACAACGGTAAGTAGGACAACTTGCCTACTTAACAACCACCACCTTATTCAATTGGCCCAACTTTTGCTTGATGGAAATGGAAAGTATCTCTAAAATATAGCCTATCCATCTAGCATTCGTTTTGACAGATTCTGATTTGCTGAATTATATGAGAACTTGAGAGCTCAATGAGCACTGTTAAGAGTTGAAAAGACTGGATAAAATTGAGAAGAACACCACGCACCCAACTAGGTTTATTTTTGTCAATTTATACAGATACAAAGGTGACCATTCACATTCGAGATGACTATTCACATTCCAAATAGTCTAGGTACATCCTCTACATTAACACTCCCCCTCAAGCTGGAATATATACATCAAATGTTCCAATCTTGATATAAATGTATCTTACTTTAGCTCTCCCTAGAGTTTTAGTATATAAATTAGTCAATTGGTTTTCAGTTTTGACATGACTGGTCTTGATGATATTTTGTAAGATCTTTTCTCTAACAAAGTGACAATCAACTTCAATATGCTTAGTTTGCTCATGGAACACTGGATTAGAGGCTATGCGGACAGCAGCTTGATTATCACAAAATAGTTCCATAAGTTGTGATCCAGAGTCTCCCAATTCTGTCAACATATAAAGTGTCCAAATCAATTTACAAATATATGCGTCATGGCCTGACTCAGTCAAATGCTTTTGCTTTCCATATCCCGTTAATGCAATTTTAATAGATATGGACCATGAATGTAGTTCATCCCATTCATTTTTCTAGTGGTTAATTGTTGAGGAATAGGAATGGACCCACCTATGATTTTCTGCTCAAAAGATGTCTCAGTAGTCATTTATAACCAGCAACCAAAGTCTTCAAAGACCAGCAGATGAACAGTAGAACAACGAATGATGAACAGTGACAGAGGAGGATAAGGAAATGAGAAAAATTATACAAACCTAAAATTAATGGTACTGACAGACTAGTCAAAGAGAGAAGATCAGAAGATAAAGAAGGCCGGAAGTCCAACGGAGCTCCATGTGCCAGCAATTGAAGCTTTAACGTTGGCGCGTAAGGCCCACGCACAGATCGACTAGTAGAGCGCAGCGGCGCATGAGGTACTTTCCAGTGACAGCATTCCTCCGATGGTGCCGCCTCCCTTCGTCGACCACTTTGAGCTATGTGGGACACTAAAAGAGCAATAGGTTGATAACCTATTGCTTGAAAAAGGTGGAAACCCTTGGTTCCGCTTGTGACACTCTCAAGCCAAGAA
Source organism: Sideroxylon spinosum (assembly GCA_003260245.2). Taxonomy (NCBI): domain Eukaryota; kingdom Viridiplantae; phylum Streptophyta; class Magnoliopsida; order Ericales; family Sapotaceae; genus Sideroxylon; species Sideroxylon spinosum. Next base: position 17,823,121 of record QLOD02000010.1, on the reverse strand, counting down.
CAGACACTGTTCTTGTTTAATTCACACCAAAGAACTTAACAACGCTCTGATACCATGTAGAGACTGGATAAATTTGAGAAGAACACTACACACCCAACTAGGTTTATGTGTGTCAATTTACACACATACAAAGATAACTATACACATTCCAAATATTCTAGGTACATCCCATACATTAATACTATACATTAACAAGAATGAACTCCCCTTGAATGAGATAGGGCGACCATGTTTGAAGTTATCTGAATACTGCATATAATTCTTTTTTCTTTTATGTACAAAAGTCAATTATTAAAAAAGTATCAAGAGGATAAAAAAAAAAACCCAAAGGTCAATTACAACTAAAAACTATCAACAAACTATAAAATAGTAAAGATTGCTATCTCTTTTCCTTTCTCTAACCAACTGTATAATGAAGACAAAAAACAACTCCTGGCCTATACAATGGAATGTCTTAATGTATAAAGCACCTCCTACTTCCTCTCCCCCCCAAATTAATCAAAGAATACAAAACGGTATAAGATTCTAGGTTCTCCTTTTGTGTTTTGGATGTCTGACGCCCACCAAAATTCCAGCAAATGATTAAGTCTTAACAGCGCAGCCCACCCTAGAATGATTCTTGATGAGGCAAGATTCCACAGCCCTCAGCCCATGGGCATTCCATGAATAAATGATCAATAGATTCAGCCACATTTTTGCACATCCAACATCTATTCACAATATTCCTCCTCCACAAGTTGTCTAATGTAAGAATTCTATTTTGAACAGCGAATGTTATTTTAGGTGAAACTCTACACTTCCAAATTTTGCCCATTGAAAACTTATATCTCCATCCCCTGCAGTAGCATTATAAAAAACCTTTGACATTGAACACTTGACTTTGTCAACATCCAAATGGTATCCTCTCTTCTTTTCACTCTAAGAAGTGTATAAAGCTTGCAACAATGGAACATAAATTTCCATCTTCCAATTTTGCAAGTTCATTCTAAAATTTACTTCCCAAACAGCACTACCTCTATCATGCCTCCCATTCTCGAGAACAGACGCCGCACTGTTTTGGGCCAAAGCAAAAAATTCCGCAAACTTGTCTTTCAAACACCTCCCCTCCAGCTAACAACCCTCCCAAAACTTCACCTAACCCTCTCCCTACCTCCATAGACCTGAATGGGTTGAACACGAGCCACGTTTACTCCTCTCCACCCTCCAACCTCCATAGACCTAAATGTGTTGAATAACGGCCATAAAACGTGTACACTCCACACCCCCAAAGGGTCCATTAGTTGCTTTGGTTATCCACCCCCCTACTCAACTCCATTAGTTGCTTTGCTTTGGTTATACACCACTTTCCTCCATTATTACTTGGCAAAAGGAAAATAATAACATCTACACAAGTTTGAATTGTAATCCACCTCAAACTTAAAACAATTCAAAATTTCCCAAAATCCATGCCATAAACTCAAAGACAGTAAATGAAATTCCAATTCAATTCCAATGTAGAAAATCACCATTCATCACAGTGCTAACGTTTCATGGGAAAAAAAGCCAAGCTTAATTTAAGAAGTTAGCACTCAAAATTGAGCTATAATGTATAGAATCAAATCAATAGAAACCCAAAAGGGAAACTACACAGACAAATATATATGTGATATATATAAGTGTGTGTGATACGTGTAGAGAGAGAGAGGGAGAGGGGAGAGAGAAATACGGACTTCCGAATGTGTCGTTGGCCATACAAAGGAAGGTGAGACCGTCGGATCTAAGTATGTGGAATATGTAGCGATCCTGAGAGAAACATAACCTGGACTCTGCCTCCGAGGGCAGCTTCTCAAGAATCCGGCGAGCGACGGCGCCGGTGTTTCCCGTAACGGCACTGAACTCTGCCAGCACCGTGGTGCCCCTCGCCACCACCGCGTAGAGAATCGCCATTCGTTCTGACTAATTTTAGTTGCAGAGATTCGGAGATTACCCTCTCCCTCCCTCTCTCTCTTTATCTATCTACTTCGATAGATTTGAAGACAGAGAAAGGGTCGAGGGCATGAGAATAGAGATCCAACGCCGGAAATTTCGCGCTGATTTTGGTAGTGCAGTTTGATATCCAGCTGCCTTAACACTGTTTTGAAAGAATTGATTCCATCCGTCTAAAATTTCTTAACAATTTTTATGTTTTGTAATTAAAATAAAATTTTATAAATTATTTCGATTTTATTTTATAATTTTAATTTTAATATTTTTATATCATTCAAAGGTACATTTGGATCATTTAAAAACATCCAAAAACATGATTTGGTTAATTTTTTTCCCATTTGACGCGTAATCATTAAATCATATTTTTTTGTATAGTGAAATTTTTTGAATTTTATATCACATTTTTTCGAGAGATAAATCGTTCGAATGGTTTTTTGAATCTGTTAAAACAATTTTATGTCATAATTTATTAAAAGTCATTGAAAAGTATTTGGAATTTATAAAAAAGTTTATTACAGTTTATGAAATGTTATTGGGTTTGTAAAAAATTTGTTAGAGTTTATAAAATTTGTTAAAATATGTAAATATATATAAATTGGTAGAAATTTTACGACCAAAATGTGTTAGAAAAATTTTAGAGATTTTAAGAGTTTTTTAGTACGTTAAACATGTCCTAAAATTTAACTTATAAAATTGAATGAGAATTAATTAACTTTTTTAAAGTCAAATAGTAAATTTCATATATGGTATTTTTTATTTTTTTATCAATATAATCAAATTTGATATTTTTTAAATTAATTTAGTTTAATTCTTAAATTCAAACATATATTCTAAATATAAAATTTTATTTATTAAAGAAAATCAATTAATTTTTTATTTTAAAATTAAATAAATACGAAGAGATGATTTTTCAAATAGAGTGTTACTACTAAAATTTTAAATTAGAAGATCAAAACTCGTCCTAATTGGAAAATTGCACGGATAAAAAAGTAGAAATTAAGGCTAAAAATCTATTAAAAACATTTTGACTTATATATATATGGATATTTAAAAAAGCCTCAGATCACAAAGAAGCCCAAATTCATACATGATTTTCTATTTAAAAAAATTACAAATAAATAGAAAATCATGTATGAATGAAAAGTTATTTTTATTTAAAAAATTTATTTTTTTCACATGACATAATTTTTTTTATTTGAAAGAATTTTTTAATTTTTTATGATATAAATAAAAAAACTAAAAACTATCAAAAAAATAATATATATATATATATATATAATGGAAAAATAACTAACAAAAATATAAAATAAACTGAAACTAAAGCATCGAACAAAGAGCATTCAATTAGAGGCCGTTTGGCTCCCACAAGCTGTTGCAAATTCTTTTATGAATTACTAATTTTTATTAATTTTTTCTAACTATTTTTTATTTTTTCTACAAAATTTATCAAAAACCTTTTTAGCTTTTACCAACTAGAAGACAAACACAATTGTGCAGCTGTCACGGGAAATTAAATACTTCCGGTCAAATTAATTTCGAAAGTCCCTCTACGATGGTCACTGTTGATGGTACGCCCGAATTGGAAAATTACAAAAACGATCACAACCACCTTCGTGGAGCAGGTTCTTCTATTTTGTTTGGATGGAATTAAGCTTTCTTGCAGGTTACATTTGAAGTGGCACCATATGGAAAAGGAAGTACAGGCTTGAGTAAAACTTTAGTTATGGTCTATCCCTTGAATTCCAACTTTCCCCGACACCCTTTTTGTGTTGAGATAAAGGAGACAGATGAGTAGCTTATAATATCGATGATGATAATATATAATAATAATAATAATAATTAATTTCATTATCAGTTTTTTTTTTTTTTTTTGGGTCTAACTGGATGGTTTGTTTCAAAAGCAAACATCATTTTTCTTCTTATTGGCCTGTTATCCTGTGACAGGGGCATTTTGTTATTTAAACAAATATGGTGTTTTTATGTTTGTAAAAGAGATTCAAGTTCGATGGCACCTTTCATTCCTCTCTCTTTTACCTGACATTTGAAGTATTCATGTATGTTTCTCGAGCTGATGCTCCTCTGTTAAAAAACATGTGTAACTTTCATTTGTTGCTTGCATAGTTGTCCTGCTAGTAACTTGAGATCTATTATTGACCTTAAAGAAGGTAGGTAGGATTGTAGAGTAACCTTAATATATACATATACATATATTCGTATGGCATCATTAAATTAAAATTTGGACTAGATATCCAGCTAGCTACAAGGTCATTTTATGGCCTTTGGACCATAAAAAAATGTCATTGTCATTTCATTAAAGTGGCTTGGTGTAAAAATAGTGGTGAGAGGATCTCCTGATTCATGTGCAAATATACTGCATAAATAGGAAGTATCCTCCAAATAGCAAAAATGCTGCCTGGTCTTAAATTTCTAGCCAATGGCTCAATAAATCCCTTTATATGCACACTTCGCACCCTGCTTATTTCAAGTCTACCTCAGTGAAATGTCAGTGCCTCTCCAAGTTGCTCCTGGAATAGGGGATATCACATTCACAAAAGAGTGGAACTCCTTCACACACCTACAATGTAGTTTTTAATAATGAACAAAATGTAGTGTTTAATTAACTTGAACAGAAGAGATAAGACGTCCTAGCCTTTCAATTCAATAATGAACAAAATGTAGTATTTAATTGATACACGTGGAATGATTTCACCTGCATTCCGTTGTGTAATTTCTTGGCCCTGTTAGATTGCTAATAGTATTACAGTGTGAATGATATACCTCATTCAATAACACGACCATGTTACCTTTCCTGTATTCATTTTCTTTTCATAGATTATATATGACTAACATGCATAACTTCTTTGATAGACAATATGAGAGTTCACAGAGGTAAGAGTATAGGTCCAATGGCATGGTCTATAGAAAATGAGCATGCCTTTATTGGTATACTTTATGAGTTTGTGAAAGCAAAAAAATTGCAATGTTCTACATTCACAAGAAACAATTGGGATAAGATCAATTAAGAAATGTTTACAATCACAAATCGAAATTGTGGCGTAAAACGATTGAAAAGTAAGTGGAACCCTTTATGTAAATCACATTACTTATTCTCTCAACTTTTAGCACATACAGGGGTGACATGAGATTCAAATACCAACCAAGTGAACGTTCTAGAAGATGTTTGGCGACACGATATTTAAAATAAATTAAGTGCATCTTTTACCGTAATTTTTTATGATAACATATTACTTTGTTTTATTATAAAATATACTAACATGCATTGTTTTAACTATTATAGATAAATAAGAGTGAGTATAAAATATTTAGGAAGCAAATTATGAACTTCTTGGGGAGTTTTTTGGCGCGACTACTGCATCTAAAGTGTTACACAATGCTTTCACTCGATTACGTCCAACATCAGATGAAGAAAGACAAATAGAAGATGATTTTTTGAACAACGGAAGCATGTTTAGGTGGAAAATGATGAAATTATTGATGGGTTGTCTGATGAAATCTATGCTAAAGGAGTTATGGCTTTTGAAAAAGAAAATTTTACAATATTATTTGTAACGATACTTAGCATATAGGAGATGAGCTATCTTAAAACTTATGATTTAAAATGCAATGAGTAGGAACTTATTATCTACAAGCAGTTGCATGTGCCTAAAGGCACAGAAATATAATTTGATATATAAATAACTCAAATATAAATTTATATAACGAACCTACATAAAAAAAAGTGTAAAACAACCCGTAAAAATAAAAATTACCAATCAAAAGAGATTAAAATATAAAATTTTATTATTTATCACAAATATTATCACATTTTAAAAATATTAATTTAAAATCTTTTATATAAAAAGTATTTAAAAAAATTATGGAAAGAGTGAGAGAGAAAAAAATAATCCTGACTATTTAACAAATCCAATAGTGAAAATATTTCAAATTTAAAATTTTAAACTTCCTTATTATATAAATGACACAAAGTGTAAAAGTGTATGCAACATTTTTTTAAAATATTAATTGAAAATCTTTTTATATAAAAAGTATTAAAAATATGGGAAGAATAAGAGAAAAAGAAAAATAATCCTAGCCATTGAACAAATTTTAAAAATATCTCAAATTCAAAATTTTAAACTTCCTTATTATATAAATGAGACATAGTATAAAAGTGTATGTATTTAAAATTTAAGTTTTAAGCACATTAAAATTGAAATTTTAATTTAAATGTTTAATTTTAAAAATTAAATTAAAATTTTTTTTAATAAAAATTTAGTTGACTTTGTCTAATAGATATCCATATATTGTTTAAAAAATGTGACAAAATTTTAGTGATAGCTGAAACATCTGTGAAATTACATGTTGTGTTTTGATAATAACAAAAAAATAGCTTAGTCAATATATTTTTATGTGATAGGCCAATTATTATTATTATTATTATTATTATTATTATTATTATTATTATTATTATTATTATTCTAGTTAATAATTTGAAAAGAAAAAAAATCTACACCATTACTCAATTGTTTTAATAGTAATCATAACTCAAAAAAAAAAAAAAAGAAATTGATCAAAAATTTTGAATATATATAAAGCTTCGTAAGGGGGTGTTTGGATTGACAAAAAGTGATAAAATTTAATAAAAATTATAAATTTGTAACTTATGCAGTAAAATAAACAATAAATAACTTTAAGCGATTTTAAGTACTGCAAATAGAGCTTAAATAGGTTAATTATCTAACTAATTCAAATTATTATTATAGTATAATTTTCTTAACAAAAATAATATGATCGTGGCAAATCTATAATATCTATAATAATACTTTGTTGGATTTATCATTTTAATATGATAAGTTGATAACTATTTTTATTACTTTGGTTAATAATTTTAAAAAAGAAAAAAAAAGTTATTTCATAATAGCTGCAAGAAGCATCCGTTAGCATTCCTTTGATTTAATTTCTAATTTTGAATGTTCTGTTTTTTTTTTTTGGTTTGATTTGAATGACTGAGACAATTGCATGTACCATAGATTCAGTTAAACATTAAAAAATATCCAGTTGCCACGTCATATGCAAACACACGCATCATCTACATATTTATCCACATAGAGCACACATGATGATACAACAGTTACAAAAATCTTGAACTTGACCCAGAAACAGCAGTTGTAGTTGTCAACCCAATTGTCTCCTTATATATATATATATATACACATGTGCGTAAAGTGATTGGCGCAAGAATTTGTGGGGGAGTGTTTGATGTGTAAAAATCTGAACCATTGATTAGAAATTAAAATTTAATCTTAACCTTTGATTTTAGTTTGTGAGAGGGATATTTTTGAAATGAGATATGTTTTATTATATAGATTTTGTTGTTTAGCATTTGGCTTGTGGATACTTTAAATTTAAGATTGTTTTGGATTTTTATAAAATCTATTTAAGAATTAAATTGTTTTCATGTTTTGAGTCTATTTTTTGTTCTAGGTTTTGACTTAGAATTTGATATTGATTTTAGAATTAAATTCTTAACTTATGCATCGTGATGGTTGTTTATTAATTTTTATCATATGGCACTTTTTTTGGAATTGATATTTGTTAGATTTTCATAAGGTTAGCCGAATGACACTTGTTAATTCTTTACATAAGTAGGGGCTTGGTTGTTTTTTAATTTACCAAAAATAGGTCACCAATTGTTTGTTTATTTTTTATAGTGGATGTTTTGTCATTTTAGATATTCGTATGACCGTTGGCATGGAATTAGCTCGCTTATTTGTTGAATTGAGAGCATAAAATGTTGCTACTACTTAAGCTACAAACTCAAAATGAATTTGATAAATTTTACCTTTCTGAAGTGAGAGAGGAGACCACTTGCAAAATAGTTGTAAGAATTCAATGTCTTCTTTATGTTTGATGTACTGATTGAGAACTCTATTGTACCCAAAGGTTCCATACTAGTGAAGTCAATAATAAATAAGTAAATAAATCTTTGATCATGGTTTCTTATTGTCATCTGAAGGGGCGTGCCCCACTTTGGCTCTTAGTTTTTTGTTGTGATCAGCAATGATAAACATAAAATATTTAGTAGGTTAATTACCCACTTGCTAAAGCATATTCTACTATTTTGATTGTTTTTAGATTAAAGTCCTACTTTGTTTTAGCTTATTCTATATGTATTTTTTATTAACTGTAGCCTAAAACATCAACTATATTTGACCTAAATTTAAAAAAAAAACAAAATAGTGTAGCTCGGAGCATATTTGTTAGATGGTCTTCTTTTAAGTTGCTTATTCAGTGCCTGCTAACATGCATATTCCATAACTAATTCTTGCTATTATTTCAAAGGGCTTGGCTTGTACAGAGTGCTTCTGACAAAGGTCTGATTTGGTCTCTTTTAAGCTTATTGCTTATTTTATCTTGTCATTTTATCTTAATAGACTGTCATGTAGAACTAATTTACATATTGTTGGTCTTATTTAATGCATTGCCATGTGGTTGTAAACATTCACTTGGTCTGTTCTTGTTCTATCCAATTTTCATAACTTGAAGGTTTCACATAAAATGTTGTTATTGTAGAGAGATGTCTATTAAATCTAGTTTTATTTCTTATACCACCGATGAATATTAGAGTGATGATGAATTTTTATTTATGGATGATTTGGAAGAAGAATATGGAGAACTTATTCAACTTAGTTTTTTCATTGCTAATGAAAGAAATATTGTAGATAGGATACCTTGTAGTACATCTATACCTATTGGAAAGATGTCCACGCTTGAAGTTATGAATGGTCATCCAACTGTGTATTATGAATTGTTTCGTATGCACAAATATATCTTTTTGAACTTCCACGATACTTTGAAAGAGAAAGAATTGTTGAAAGATGGGAAAAGAGTTAGCGTTGAGGAGGGTATTAATATGTTTTTGAAGATTATAGGGCACACTTCAAGGTATATCGATATTACGGATTGCTTTCAGCACTCCACTACACAGTCCATAAATGGTTTAAGAAAGTCAGATGGGTTATTTGTTTGTTGGGCACAAAGATGATTTGCCTAACAAACCGAATAGTATATATTCATGTCTGAGGCAAAGATATGATCCCTACTTTGAGGTTCGCTCTTTCCTTTTACTTATTTTATTTTTCATCTATTGGTTAATTAATTATAAGTTACTAAACTAATTTATTCATTATTACTTTATAGGATTATATTAGTGCAATAAATAGAACACATGTTGCGGTTTATGTACTTGCATCGAGACAAACATCTTTTTGTGGAAGAAAAACTCAGGTAACACAAAATATGATGATTGCATGTGATTTTGATATGAAACTTACATTTGTGTATTATGGATGGGGAGGGACTACTAATGATTCACGAGTGTTCATTGATGCAGTTACAAGCACATCAAACAATTTTCAAATGCCATGTGGAGGTATATAATAAAATTTAAGAAAAAATTCATATGATTACAATCTTATAGTATAGCTCTTTTTTTGATCAATTTTACCTTGCTGATGCTGGCTATGCAAACATGCCTAGATTTTTTATTCCATATCGAGACCAATGATATCCTTTGCATGATTATAGTAGACAATGAGCACTGTGAGGAAAGGTATAACTATTCAATGATAGACACTCCTTGTGTTGAAACATCATTGAACGTTGTATTGGAGTGTTAAAAGCAAGATTTCTCATTTTGAAGTTAGCACCCAATTATCCACTATTTAGGCAGAGATTGATCACTACTACATGTTGCACTGTACACAGATTCATTCGCCAAGAGCATGCTTTGGATGTACTTTTTTCACAATATTCATTAGAACATATGATCTTCAAAGATGTGCAAGGGACAAGTCAGAATCAAGAAGCCATACCATTTGATGCAAGTCAAACAACTAGAATGAGACAAATCAGAGATCAAATTGCTTCTCAAATATGGAATGACTATTTAGCGACCCACACATGATTTTGTAAAGTTGTTATATTATTTTATTTTATGTAATATTGCTTCAAACAATGGTCCTCATACTCGTAGTAAAAAAATTCGGCATTTGGAAATTACTCGGTAGAGTGAAAAATTTGTAATTTAGAAATTATTCGGGATAATTTGGAAAAAAATTATAAAAAATCTGGGTATGATAGTCAAATTTATTAAAAAACTCAGGAATAATTTGGCAATAATTAAGTGAAATATATATCATTAATTTTGCTATGATAACAAATTTTTTTATCAAATAATTTTTTTTTATTATATCATGAACTATAGTTACATAGATAAAAAAAAATATTCATTAAATTATATGCAAAAATAATGAGCGAAAAAAAATAATAACCTATAATTTTTATACATGTGTTTGTTATAAACATTTGCAGCTATAGATGACTACTGTATGTAAATTTTTCATCAAATACTCTTCAGTGTCTGCTGCACCAGAGTAAGTGGGAGGCTTCATCCTCCTAAATTTCTCATATGGGGCTATAGGCTGACTTACTTGCATTCTCCTAGTAAACATAGCAGCCATTTGTTGCATCCACATCTGAGGGTCTACCATTCTTGGCTGAGGCACACTTGGTGCTTCAAATTGCACCTCTGCCACGTGAGGCGCCCCTACTGGAATCTTTACTCCAACTCCAGCATGAGACCCTTGTTCCTGTGACACACCCGCAGCAACAGGAACGTCATCAACTGGAGCTCCGATACCTTGCCCAGCCTGAATCCCTCGACCTCGGCCCCTACCACGGCCACAGCCTCCGCCTCTACCTCTACCTCTAGCACCTAGAGCAACACGTGGCAACATATTCTAAAAAAAAATATATTTTTATAAAAGAATACACTAAAGTTAATTCCATAACAATCAAGGTCTAACAAAAATCAAAAATAAATTTCACAGCATAACACGTTGTCACATAATCATGTCACACCTAAAACGCAAAAGACATATTGTCCCTAGGTATTCTAAACCTAGGCTCTGATACCAAGTTGTCACGCCCCGAATTTCACAAACCGAGCACGTGAATAAAAAACACATATTTCACCGTTACATAACTTTTCCTGTCCCACACCAGAGCCATACACACACACTATGGAGCAATGAAAAGAAAAGTAATTAAAATTCATACTTTCAATGTAAATAAATGCCTTAGTCAAAACCAACTAGGCAACAAAACTCCAAAAACTAAACCCAAATAATCTCCCAAATCTAGATAAAATAGTTAATAATCACCTCATATACAAATGCTTATAAAAATTCACTAAATTCAATCCTCTAAATAAAATTCTAATGTTATTAAATAAAACAAATAAATAAATTCTAATTTCCTTGTTGTGTAGGTTTCATGTGTGTCTCAAATTCACTACCTGCATCACAAACTGTAAGGGGATGAGCACTAATACCAAGTGTGCTCGAAATCCTAATAATAATATAAATGTAATATGCCCTAGTATGCTACTAAGTGAAACATGCACAATTAGTAATCTCAAATAAGAAATTAATAATTAATTCATGTTCCTTACAATTCGCGTGTATTCATACCACATAACATATCAAAGAAAGCAATTTGATTTTAAGGTACTGTAGCTTGGTTGTCCCGTAGAAACAGGACTCAACCAATATACACCATCCTTCGGTGTCTGCTTGGATGTCCCACAGAAAACAGGACCCAACCAATATACACCATCTTTCGGTGTCTGCTTCCTAGGCCGAAACCATAGGAATATAATATGCCATCCTTAGGCATCTGCTTCGTTCGTAGGTTACCAGGCTACTGGACTCGATTACCACCCCCGTGCGGGTTTCAGGACTTTCAACCCTTGGGTACGTATACCCGATATTTTCAGTACCCCTCAACCTAAACAAATCATAACATCAATTTTTGCTTTAAGTCCACATTAATCAATTTCTTCCTTTATTACAAGGTCTTACAAAAGAAGATTTAATATATAATATACCCACATGAGCACACTGTTAATCACTTCACATGTACAAGTCAAATAATTTAATACGACATTCCAACAATCAAAATTGATTTCAAAGCAATACACGTTCCATTTACATACATATATATATATATATATAAAACTGATTTTATTTAAGCTAATCAAACTAACTACTCTAGTTTGATACATAAGTATTAATTTAATTAAAAACAAAATCAACTAACTGTTTGAATTTTGGAAGAACGTCTACTTTAGGAAAACATATAATATGTATACATTAATAGATGAAAATTTCAATTCAAGGCTTCCTGGGAGATTTTCACACACACAAATGTATATATAATATATTAATAATAAAGTATCAAATTAAGACTTTCTGGAAGTCTTTCACGGTAAACAATAAACTTT
>QLOD02000010.1:17748921-17761594 GCA_003260245.2 Sideroxylon spinosum | reverse complement strand
TTCAATTAAACCCATGATAAATGAGTTTGGGTGCTATTATTTTACTAATTGAATTGTTATTGTGTACCTTATAAAACACTCATTTATAAATGGGTGCAATTGGATTGTTAAACAAAACATATTAAAATACATTTGATTTGTTTTGCTTGTGTAGAGGCAAAGTTAGAATTTATAATTAGTAAAAATAAAAATTACAGTTTAGGACCCGTTTGACAACCATATTATTTTAAGTTTTTTGCTTTTATTTTTATTTATTTTTTTTGAAAACTGAACATAAAAACTAATTTGGCAAATTTATTTTCAGTTTTCAATTCTCAAAAAAGATAAAACTGTTTTCGAAATTTTCAAAAATCATAAAAATATAGAAAATGTGTTTTCTTAAATTTTTATTTTCTTACACAAATCCTATCCATTACAACCATCAACCACTACCACCGTCTGTTGGTTGCCCCAACATCCGACCACCACCGCCCACCCCTGCCACTACCGCCCGTCTCTGGTGATTGCCAAATATGTTATTTAATATAAAAATATTTAATTAATATATAACAATATATTAAATATCAAATTAATAATTTATCATTTTTATTTATATAAAATATAATAAATAAAATTTAATTAATAATTAATTTAATATAGTAAACATATTAATTAACTAAATTATATTAATTATTTCATTAAATTAATTAATTAAATTGATATAAAAATAATTTAATATAAGTTATTTTTAATAAATCATATAATTATATTATATTGAATATACTTCAATTTTATTAAATTAAACTATTTTGAAAAAATATTATAATTAAAATAATTAAATTTAATAAATCAAATTAATTAATTAAATCAATTTAGTTTAAGTTAATTAGCCTAAATATATTTTATTAAATTGTTTTTGAAAAATAATTACAATAAATTATATTTAAATATATAATTAAAACGAAAGACTGAGTACAATAATTGGAAAGAATCAATCAATCTGTAATACACAAAAGCAAAACACCAAATGCATACACATAGAGATAATAATTATTTATATATATTTTAATTTTTAGTTCTCTAGCATTGAAGGAATGAATCAGAAGAATAATAATAATCTATTTATATACACACACAAATTAATTGAAATAATTTTTTTGTTTTAAAAAAAAATTAGGTTGGGTCATAAGTAAATGGGTTGGATATGAGTAATGGAATTCATGGGTTTGTATTAACTCGTATCAAACCTACCCATATTTAACTCGTTTTTTAAATGGACGAGTTTGTATTATACCCATTTAACCTTCAATCCTTTTAAACCCATCACTAACCCGCCCATCCCACCTATTTTACCACCCCTACATGTATGGTCCAGAGGAAAATTGTTACGACCCACTTCTGTGCCTAAATTAGATACTGGGATATTTTAATTTTTAATAATATTTCAAAAATTAACAATTTTTATTTGACAATAAACAAATATAATTTAAATTTTCACATGGATGTAAGAACATCAATATCAATGAATGCACATGCTCCCATGTGAATAATTATTCTACATGTTCTGGCATGTCCTTTGCCAGTAGAAGTGTGGCGTCTTATTATTAATGGAGGATAAAAGTAGAGAGTTAGAAAGGAAGAGAATTTTTAATCATCATACCTTTTTATGATGCCTACTGATTACATGAGAACTATTTATAGGGTGAAGGAAGCATGAACATAAATCAGTCTATTAATGTCTTCTACATTTTCAATAAAGATTTTTTTAAATTGTCAAAGAGTCACACAGAAATCAAAGAGCCAATAATTAATAGAGAGGGTTCAAAAAATTCTCAGAGACAATTTCATAAAAAATCTAAAAAACTAATAAATTTGGTTTAGTTTCCAATAAAGCCTCCCTAACTTTACATAGATGCTAAAAGTCATTCAAACCCTTGATTTGTTCTCAAACTCTTGACTGGTAACCAAAAACGTTTTCAACTTCTTTAAAATTTTTGGAAGCTAGAAAACTTCCAAGTTCTTCACCAAGTCAGTCCATATTTTTCTTGTGTTATTATCAATTGAAGAGATGAACTATATGTTACCTCCAAAAGCAGTACTATCATAGGCCTACACATGTCTAAATTAATAAGCTCAAGTGGTTGCCTTGCACCCCAAGAAGATTTTGATGGGAATGGGACTCGGTGTATCTTTCCCAATTATATGCTTCGCAAGTCTTCTCCATTTAATTAATCTAAGATAGATCTTCTATCATTCTCTTTGTTACGATCTTCTATCATTCTCTTTGTTACCAATAATTTTAAGTTGTCAAAATTTAATTGACCACACTTATCATGCCAAAACTTGGAAGCTTCTTCATTAAAACCAGCAAAACAATGAAAAGCTTTCACTTGAAGTCAAAATGGAAACAAATTATTCTCGGCCAAACCATTCTTTGCCGTAACTTGATTATTTTTTGGGTAGACTACACATTTTATCATATAAAATATATTAAATCTTTTTTGCAAAAGTTGCCTAGTACTTAACAAATTTCTTTTTATGCTTGGAACAAAGTAAACATCTATCATTTTTTTCTTAAATTTCAAATTTTGTTTTGTAAGTAACTTCTCCAACTCCTTTAATTGTAAAGGCTCTAGCATCTTTAATTTTTATTTTCCCATAGTCTGACTTCATCAGTCTAGGAAATAAATTCTTATTTCCTATCATATGTTTGCTAGAATCGTTATTGAAATACTAAACATAGTTATCAATAGCACTATTTCTTGATATGTAAGTAATAATGATTTTGAACAATCTTTCTCAACTGATTCATTTTTATGAACCAGTCCAGATTCATTTTTGATAGATGGTGTCTACTAGCATTCACTAATTTTATATGCAGGCTTATGACAATGAAAACATTCATTATAATTTCTTTTACCTCCTTGATTAAAACCACGAATTTTTCAACTTTGATATTATTTGAATGATCAATTGTGTCTTCTTTAAAATGATTATTGTTACCTAATGAGCCTTTTCCGTTGCCATGAAAATTAGAAGCTCTACCTATTTTACCATGAAAGCAACATTTTCCATGTCGAAGACCTAACAACAGCTGTAACCAAATGGAATACCTCGGTCTGTCATAATTTGGGACTTAAGAGCTTGGCAATTAGAAGTGGATTTTTTTGATTTACACGAAACTCATGTGCCTTTAAAGAAGCATACAAATCTTCCAAAGAAAGTAATGATACATCTTTTGATTCTTTAATAGCTACCAAAATGAAATTGAACATTTGTAGTAAGCTTTAAATAATTTTCTTAACCACCTTTTGGTCTTATAAAATCTGTCCATGGGTAGCCATTTGGTCAACAATCAAAGTAACTTTTCAAAAATAATCAACAACAATCTCATTTTCTTGTTTTTGTAACTTCTCAAATTCTAATTACAAAGATTAAAGTCATTCCTTTTCATTTTTTTCTTTACCTTCATATGTTGACTGCAGAATATCCTTAAGTTTCTTTTAAAGTTTTTCTTTCGAAATTATCTCTTTTCAATTGCTTGATAAATTTGGAAGAGGGCCTAGTTATCCCTCTCAATTTTATCATTTAAGGTAGTTTTCTGGGTTTGTGGCAAACCCTCTTTACTTGTCATTCATAACCATTTTCAACAATACTCCGTAGCTTTAATTATTTTCGATAACACTTTCATATCGTGACTCCAATGATCATAATTTTCACCATTAAATCAAGGAATTAGAGAAATTAGATTGCTTGAAATTGCTACCATACCTTACCTTTGACAACACTTTTTTTTTTTTAAATGAGTTCTTGGCCAAAAAGAAAAATTTATATAGAAGGTATGCAATGATGAGATCTTTAGCAAGAAAATGAGGTGAAATCTTCAAAAGATTAGATAGTGCCTACTTTGAAAAATATCACACCTCCTAAAGTTACACCATCATCTTCAAAAACTACACCAACTTTATTTATAGGACCCATTACAGAAGATGCAATCTAAGCTGGTTTTCTTCAAAGACTCTTATGACACAGAATCTTGTTGCTAAATTTAAAATAAGATTACAAGGCATAGAGGACAAAGATTCTTTTGTTGCTACTTGAAACTAATAACAGGAATCAGAGTTAATTAGGTGGGTTATTGGCAGATAGATTAACTTACTAAATATAGGGATGAGCATGGGTGAGTAGAAGACGAGTACGCCTGTCCCCACACTCAATCCCTGAATACAAATCAATCCCCAAACAAGGAACAGAGATCTGTGTTAGATATTGGGTATCCAAAATGGAAAAAAAAATACAAAAATTTCATATTCCAGATTATTGATTCAAATATCAAGTTCAAATTTCAACTATTTCAAATGTCACAAGGCTAACTACCTAAGTATCAAACTCCGAATTTTAGATTCAAGCATAACTATATAAGTATCAATTGAAGTTACAGTTTCTAGATTCAAATCTAAGGCTATTAACATAAATAAATTAGGAAATTTAAGGATTTTGGGGGGATCAGGTAGAGTACAGGTTAGGGATAGACTCATACACATACCTTTCCTGATCCCTAAAATTTTTCAAAAAATATCCTCATACCATACTTGATTTCCAAGGAATCCCCAAATCCCTTACTCGTTTGGGGCGAGAATCGGGTAGAGTACGAACTAATCAACCGAAATGGCCATCCCTAGCTAAGTTGTAGGTTCTAATACCACTTTATCGTTAATGAAGGATAAAAATAGAGCACAAAAGAAAGAGATTTTCTTAGTCATGAAACTTTTTATTCTACTCACTAGATGCCAATTGATTACATGAGAACTATTTATGGAGTAAAGGAAGCATGAGCATACAGCAACCTATTAATGTCTTCGAAATTATCAATAAAGCCTTTTCAAATTCTTAAGAGTAACACATAGAAATAAAGGAGCCAATAATTAATATAGAGAGTCCAGAAAATTCTTACAGACAATTTCCTAAAAAATTTAGAAGACGCATAAATTTGATTTAGTTTCCAACACATCTTTCGAATGAGCTTGTCCAATGAATTCACTTTCTCATATCTTTTTTTTTTATCCAAAATCCCATAATAATTTTCATAGTTTACAATTGGTTTTTGGTCATGTAACCGTAATCATATTAAGTGGGGTGTGGGGAAGATGTACACTCTGTAACGGTTTCAATCCATAATTACTAGATTTAATTACCAGTTGAGTTTGAGTAAGAGATGTACTATCTTTATTGTCCCAAGTTATTAAAATGAGCAATCTCATTCTTTAGTTGATTTTAGATTCTTCATCTTCACATTTTTTTCTTCTTCATTGTCATGCCCCAAATTTTGTAACTCAAGTTATGAACAATGCAATCACATAACCTTATCCTAATAAGAGCCAAACTAAAAATTAAGCAAGATGAAGTATAAAATATTATAATTGGAATAATACAAAATAATTCATAGCCACCATGGATAGAGTGTTCCAAAATATAAATAAGGGCTCAACCAACTTAATAGAACCCCAACAAAATAACAGTAGTAAGTCAATACAATTCATCACTCTAAATATAACTCTCATAGTTGAGGCATTCAAAATACATAAATAGCTAGTCGAGAGATGATATAGAAGGACAATACATAAACATTATGCCACACGTGCCACTTTACAAGTAATCACACAATACATGTCTTATCATACTACTATCATATAACACTATGTTGCACATATAAACAAATATACTATATAATATCATACCCTAGTATGTCATTATTATGCAATAGGTAATAACAACAACTGACAATAATTAAAGCATCATCATGGAGCAATATCAACATCATTACTATTATCTCATTATCAGGTAGATATCATTATTCACCATTTAATCAACCCTAGCATCAAAACTTAACAAGGTAGGAGCAATTAATGATAACTTGATAATATGTTTTAACTCTTATACCTTATTCTACCATTCCTAAGCTTAACTAGGCACCACATTATCAGATAGCCCGTTTAACATTGTTATTCAATTTAATACCTCTTATATATTCCATATATTTATAAATTATCGAGAGATTCTTTAACACATTATAGATAATTGAGCCAAACCAAAATATTCATTTACCAGTTCCAATCTTATCAATTGTATTCTTATTACCATGCCATCATCAACGACTTATTATCCAGACTTCAACAAGGTTCTAAATTATGTTACCACATAATTTATTACCTTAGTATCCATTTTTCTTATCTTATCTATGCCAATATCTTATCAATTTATTCGCTTTAAACATGTCTTTCAATATACTCATACACACTCGCATATTTGTATACATATATGCACAGATTCCCAATGCTCACAACACTATTATGCCGTGATCACACTGTCACAATAATAGATAACCAAACTCATAAAGACTATCCCGTTATCACCGAGCATAACCTAAAACCATCTCTGTCTTTTATGAGCCAACACCCAATAAAAACGATCAAGCAAAATGTCGTTGTTTAGGAACATTGGCTCAAAGATCACGATTAACCAAGTCAGCATCTTTGTTTCTGGATAAACATCCAATAGCCACGATGCACAAAATCAATTTTGTCCTTATGGATTAACACCCAATGCTGAAGATTAACCAAGTCAGCTACGTCCTTTATGGACCAACGTCCAATTGTCACAATTAACCAATTTAATATCATTATGTAGGCTACTAACATATTGGTATGATTACTAAATTCTACGTAGGTCCATGGGTATTGCATACCTAAATCTTATTTTCCATCATAACCCATGACACACACACCACACAACACATCACTTATGCACACGTACCTGAATATAATTATTCTACCTTACAACAATTCATATATCTCTGTTTAATTCTGTATTATCAATAGAAAGAATAACCATGTCCGTATCATAAGATTTATTATTTTTCATAAATAATTATGTCAATACATTTATCATCCCATCAAATACTTACCAACTCCACAAGTTACCTATCTTATTCGAGCAAATAAGGTATTCAGTTGTCATACCAAACTTACCACACATTTAGACTCCCCATTACGTGTTCCACGTTATTCAATGCCCACTTCACTTTATCAAATTTAATTCATTAACAACATTTATCAATTGTCTTACTCAACGATTAATCATTTATTAACACCACAAATTATTAATCATATTGCTTATATTTATACAACCATAATTAGTCATATCCAAGAATAATACTATCTTCTCTCATTCCATTTCATCTTCCTTGTAGTTTTCATTTCTCAATTACACCAAAATCACATTCTTATCTTTCAAACAAACAATATAATATTTTTATTCCACACAAACCATTGCGTAGCATTGCATCTTATTTTATGTACCACATATGGAACAAAACCCACTTTTATTCATAATTATACACATTCAAAAGAACTAGGCAAATTAATATATTACATGCTAAATTTAAAGGATCTTAGCTATCAATATTATCTCTTATGGCATGTATTAATAAATATCATTTTTATTCCACATATGTTATTTCATCACATCTCATGTCATATGTTATACACAAATCATATTCGAATTCAAATCATAATTTTCCAAATTATTATCTAAAACATGTTCTTTAAATTAATTGTCATTATTGTAATTTTTGTCACCCAAACCATTCTATCACATCTTTTATCAGATGTCACACGCACACACGACCAAAACTTACATTGTGTAGCTCCTCATCATTGTCTTGTGCAATTATTTTATGACAATTAGGCCACTCTACGTATTGTTCAAAGTCCTGTTTTTCACATAAGAAGTAAATTTATTGAAATTGACAATCATGTCATTCGTGAAAATTTTTCCTGCTAGTATTTTATCTCCCAATCATGTTCCCACCAAGCTTTAACTTGTTGGCATCTTTACTAAATCCGTCAACCGTTTTGATGATTATTATCCAGTTGGGCATCAATGGACTAGTTATTAATTTAGAAAAAGAGTTTAATATTCTATGAAGAGGATCAAAGATTGCGCATTTACTCTTAAGATGATGAATTCATGAGATGACGTTATGACAATTAACTTGGCTTAAATGCTATTTTGGAATAGATGTAATTTTTCCTCCGTCATAATTTATATCTATAAATTAAAATTTGGAAGGTATCACCTTCTTTTTATTGGAAAAATAAAAATAAAAATGAATAGAAGATTACAAAAAGAAAAAAAAAAACTCATAGTTTTCTTTAAATTTCATTTAATTTGAAATATAATAATTATAGCTTCTCTTAATTTACTCAACAATTACTTACAATAAATTAAAGTATTTATACATAAGGTATCCACATACTCATATTCAATTTTTGAATACAAATTTCATTATCATAAAATTATGAGAAATCTAACATTCAGGCACAAACCTACAATCGATACTCACATTCAAAACCATAAATTAAATATCACAGCCAAGCCAAAATAACTATAATAGCACGACTTTTAAAAAATTCTAAATTCCACAAATACTAACAAAGATGCCAAAAACAAACTTTGGTAATCATGCATTTATTGGTTGCAGTAGCATTTTCTAAGTAACTGGTACTTTGTTTACCAGCCAGTGCGGTCCTATCGAACTTCTTTATTAGGGCAATGTTTTTACAGACTATTGAGGGACTTTATTGTGTTTTTTCTATGAATCATCCCGAGTACAAGTTGCTTCTTTTGGTGGAAGGGACAAAGTCTAGGCAAGTTGCTAAACTTACCCCGCCCTAGCTGCGTATATTGTACATCTTTCTAAGAAAAGTAATATATGTGGTACTACATGTATAAAAATATATTTTACCATGTCATTCTCTCAATTATTTCGGCGTATTTGGAATGGCAGGTGATGGCTTTCTTTGTGCTGAAAGTAGAGAATTATTGTCAGACCATTTCAAGACAATGAACTTTAATTTTAAGGGAAATGATATTCTATGACAAAGATTTTGACGGAGGAATTATTAAAATAATGTGACGATTTTTTTTTTTAATTTATTATAAGAGGTAGGAGCTTTTCTATCTCCAGAAAGATTCTATCGACACGTAAATGTATTATTTGTTTGTCAATCTTAAAATGTGTTTACCCTGAAATTTATGTAGATTAAGGATCTTAAGTTGATTAAGATGAGTTCTTAATTTATTAAAGATTCAGGTCCCACTCAACTTACTTTAATCTACATAAGGATCAAGTCGGGAGAGGCACACTCCTCAAGATAACAAATAACCATTAGTTTTGTATGTCGGTAGGATCCTCAGAACATAAGACCAACTCCTAATCTCTAGGCATTAATCATTTTAAATAAAAATACTATTAAGATGCATTCTAAGTTATTAATATGTTATTGTAACATTTTTTTTTTTATGATAAATTATTTTGACAGCATTCTAAATTTGATCATTGAAAGCGATCACGTGGTTAGTGATATGCATTGTTTTTATGCGTCGTGCCAACGTATATCTATATGGTTGGAGTTGCTATCCCCCAACCACTAAGTTGGCCCGTCACTTGGTAGCGTAGCTCTAAATTAATTAAACTCTCTTTTTCAAGGTAGTTGATGTTGTCCCGCCTTATCCCACCCCCACATTGATTGGGTCATTAGCTTTGAAGGACTATGCACGATCTTCCCGTGGAGATGCCCCCCGCCCCTAAGACTTCATAATAATGAAAATTTTGAACCACTTTTTTCTGCGGTTATATATATATATATATATAAAGTCAAAAACCTTTGGGATTAACGGTTTTGTTGCAACACTCGGGATTAGTTCAACTGGTAAAATTTTGAATTTATTTTTTAGAACTCGTTAATTTGAGTCTCCTCGTTGTCCGTAAAGAGTTTACCTAGTCGTTAACTCCAGGACCCAAAGATAGTCAAAGTACATACATATTGGTCCAGACACTTTGAGTTATTCAAAAAAAAATTAGGAATTGTTGCAAAAATAATTATCATTTTTTTTTTTTGTGCACAGGTTTTATGTTTCGTCCGCAATAATTGGTATTTTTTGTTTTGAAAAAAGGAATTAAGGCAGTAGAGATTTAATTAATTCCCCTTACTTTGGCAAATGGTACATAAAACGAAGATCACGTACAATGAAAACAGCGAGGCCTTTGTTTGGTTTGAGAATAAGAGGAATGAAATTGAGGAGAGAGTGAAAATAGGAAGTGTGAAGAAAATAAATACTTTTCTCTTGTTTGCTTTTATTATATCTGTAAAAAAAAAAGAAAATGAAAATGAGAGGGAAATAATTTTATTGTCTTTTGACTGTGAAAGGAAGGTGAAAAATTAAATATATGAAGGTAATATAATTATAAGAAGATAAAAGAAAAGTAAAAGTGAATATGGGAAAAAGAAATAGGGGAAAATCTTCATATTTTTTTTATTTTAATTTTCCTCTATTAATTTACTAAAACAAACGTACATAAGAGTAGAAAATTTTTAAGTTATCACTTCCTTTTCATTTTCCTCCGGCTCAAACCAAACAGAGGGTTAAAATTATTTACCAAATAATAGATTAGGGTTAAAAGAAACAGTATACACACTTGAAATTTGCTTTTTCTTCTTAGACATGTAAGAAATATATTTAGTTTAATTAGAGAGTATTTTTAGAAAACTTATTTAGGTTGGAGAGCTTTCTAAAAAACAAACTACAATTTTCTTAAAAAAAATTGAAAAACAACAAAATTTATTTTTCAAATAAATCGTGGAGTAAAAAATATGACCTAATAGAGTAGCACCTAAAGATCCAAAGGTGATCTAAAAATAAAATGTAATAACATCTCATAATCCAATATAGAATATTTTAATAATGTCTTATATATTTAGTTAATTAATCACTAATGCTTTTTCTAGCTACGCTTTTACACATACAAATGGATAGGTATAAATAAAATATTTTAAAATATTATGTTTTTTTTATCGTGCATCTCTAGTGATTAAAAGTAATTTATATGGATGGTCATAATTAGGGCTACCATTAAAACCAATTTGACTGAAATCGTGACTATTGTTAATACAAATTCAAAATTAATTAAAAACAAAAACACAAATTTAAGTCAATATGGCTTGATTTGATTTTAATATAAATTATTTATTTAATATATTAATTTAATTTCAAAATATTTGATCATAAAAACGATTTGAAGCCAAATATACAGCCAACATCAACTTACACATAGTTTGGGAAATAAAAAGGTTGAGTTTTTTTTTTTTTTTTTTTAACGACATTTTTTTATGATTAGAAAGGGAAAAAAAAAGTTAACTTTGAGTTTTTATTAATATAATTTAGAGAAAGTTTAAAATGTAATAGATAAATTTAATATTTAATTTAAAAAAGAAACTAAAAAACTGAATAATCAAAAACTGAGAAGCTAGCTAAATTATCCAAACATAACCTTATCAACGTGGACAAGGAGTTCTCAATATCCGCAACATTATCATCACAACCATAGAATAGACACCAAACATCACAAAGCTAATTAATCATGGACTGTGGCTTTTGTTTCCTCGTAATCAATTCATTATTCCGAATGAAACTCTTCAGGATTTTCACGTGACATGTTTTGGAAATGCCTGGAAAATATACGAGAAGCACAGCAAAAAGAGTCATAGCATTTACTGTATGACAAAGTTATGTATTAATTTTTCATTTAAAATTTGTACTTTTAGAAAAAAAAATATTTACTCATATTTTTAAAAAAATAATTTTTAAAATATAAATAAAAATATTTTTTTCCCCCAAAACACTAATGCTGTGTTTGAAACTTGAATTTGTGGAGGGAAAAAAAGCAAAAGAAATATGAAATTAATAATTTATGCAATTTTTGTATACTTAACTAAAAAACAAACTTTATTGATAAATATATATTTATTTCAATCTCATTTTTCTAACTCAATAGAAAAATAAAATAAATTCGATTTTTTTCCTTTCATTTTTTGTATTTTTAAAATTTCCTTCACTTTGCTTTGTTCTCACCACAAATCTTGTTCCAAACATAGCCTAAGTAAATAGAAATTGATAATGGGGCGCAAAAAAAAAAAAAAAATTACATAACAAACAATTGACCAAAATTCAATCATTGTTAAGTTAAATTATTCCTATTTTTATAGGAGATTGATTGTTTAGAAAAGAAAAAAAAAATCGCAACTTAAAAATTAAGATTGATTGCTATCTTAATCTAGTATTTGGTAATGCTAGAACATAAGGGAAATATTTGTGCTGTGTGGTGAAATTTAATGTGATGGCAATCGAAAGAACAATGGATAATTTGGTTGTTGGTTAACAAGAATGAGTGTTGATAAATGATGGATGTGTGTTATGAGAAATCTTACAGGAGATTCCATGATCATTGACTATAACGCCATCATATCTCATATGATTTTTATTAATTTCTAATTGTGAATTTAGATTTTTAATTTTTAATGAATTATGACATTGAGGAATGGATTTTAGATATTATGAATTTTATTTATTTGAACTATGTTTCTCATGGGATATTAATTCAAGTATCTTGAAACTGTTACTATATTATTGAATATTAGAGAAATATTTGTGTCGAATGATGATACTTAATGTGGCAGCAATTGAGAGAACGAGAGAAAATTTGGTTATTGGTAATGAGAATTAGTGTTGATGGATGATGGATGTGTGTTATGAGAAATCCTACATGAGATTCTATAATTATTAACTATAATAT
>QLOD02000010.1:17728903-17739641 GCA_003260245.2 Sideroxylon spinosum | reverse complement strand
TTCTTCTATCGTTTAAAATGTGCAAGTTTTCACCCCCTTCTATCGTTTCAATCCCCAGATTAAAACTGATAAGCAGGTGCCCAACCTATTTCATATACTCCAACACACGCTGACTAATCTCCTCGAGGAAGGCAACGAAACCCATGACGCTTGTGAAGCCGCTTCCATCTACATCCTGCTCCTCAATAAGATAATTCTCAAAAACTGTGGCATCATCCTGTCCTCCCCGGATGAATACGAGTCTTGGCGTAATGCTTCTCTCTTGCTTCAGTTTGTTAATTTTAGCCCTTAACAAGCCTAGAGTGCAAAAAAAATAAAAATAAAAAGAAATGTTGCCATGCAATGAAAAATCGGTGAAAAACATTGTTGTACTATCAAAGGAGTGACAATTACTGAAAGCAACTTACAGTCATGAGGTGGAGGGAACGGAAGCGAAGGGTCAGCTGTCGAAGAATAGAACACAATAAGAGTTGTAAATGCATCGAGGAAGAATATCGGACTGCCACTTGTTAACAACGCAGCTCGGCTCAAAGAATGGCGAGGATACGCTTGCTTATCCGGAGTTACATATGATGTCAGAAGTGGGTATACGGCAAGGTGAAGGAAACTTGGCTCTAGTGCGCTGCATCACAAGTTTGAGTACGGCAGTAACAGTTTTATGTTAATATATTCACTTGAAAAATCCTAGTTCTTATCTCAAATTATCAGATGACTTCCTATGACAATCGGCATTACAAATATGTTGTAAAGTAATTTCAGTTGATTTTTGCATACTTATTCATGACTAGATGTAGCTGCGCACGTGATTATTACCCACTTACACAACTCTATTAGTAGAAAGTAAGAAGTAGTATAGTACAAGGAAATGGAATGGTCATTCCCATACATTCATTCCATTATCTTGTTTGGTACGCTTATTTAAAATGCTACTTTATTTGAGGAAATGGAATAGAATGATAGTGCAAGAATGGTTATCTCATTCAATTCCCTTATACCAAACTAGGCCTAAAGAAATATAAGAACTTAGGAAATAAAATTAGTTAAATGGACAATGGTCTTTAAAAAATTACTTGTTTATGGGTAGTTGGTTACTAGGTATTAAGGGAAGAAGCAAAAAAAGCTTCACCAACTACTCATCTGTTTGCTTATATAATATTATATAGATTAACAAATACTTGATACCTAATTCCCGCTCAAATCAAAGTCATCTCAAAAACAGTGGCCAGGCTAATTCTCCATGAGAATATCATGTACCTGAAAAGGCATTGCAAGTATATCCGGTAGTCAGGGTGAACTCCTTCCTCATGGAGTCGGAGAAGCGGGTTACGAAGCAGAGCAAAAACTAAGCGAGGCAAAGGCTGCAATTGTGGGCATTGTGAGAATGCAACATCAATTTGAGCAGCTGTTGAACTTCCATGCTCATACCGAAAAAGTTTACAAGCATCATTATACTGAGCTGTGAGGATTACAAGCCAATCATGTAGCAACATCCTGCCTTCCCGAACTCCTTGCTCCAACGAGGCTGATATGACCTGACAAGTCAATTTTAGTAGTGAACCAACAAGGTATTAGAATGTTAACGAGGATTACGAGCAATTTTATTTATGTGCCACGAATCACTTATGGAGACAGTTCAATTGAAATTAACTACAATTTTACAAATTTTCTGATTAATATTCAAGCCATATTTCATGGACTTGGGTACAACAAGTATGGGTGCATGTCTAAAGAGTAGGATCCATCTATTAATTTATTCAAGGATACAAAAATACTGGATAACTTTTTTATAGGATAATATGGATTCACAGGGTTGGGATTATTTTAAGCAAATATAGGTTTTACACATAATTATGGTTAAAATTGAATTATTAAAATGTTTGACTAGATGTCTAATTATAAATATAAACATATATATTATACCATTAACCAAATGTCTTTGCTCAAGAGTCAAGTTTTAAATAATTTGTTTCTCAACATAGTTTTACATACATAACAAAAAAAACAAAGCCATAAAATTTAAATATTTCTTTTCTACCTCTACTAGAAATGTCCTGCGGAGAATCAGCTGAAATATACCCATTAACATAATGCCTCTCGACAAAGTTACAGCCAGACAATTCCAATAACCAGCTACAATTCATCTAAAGAAATCACCTAAAATTTGTATAGTTCACTCTATCCATAAAAAGTCCATGCAAGGTAAAGTTAACTGTCAGATCAGGGTTTCCCAAATGTTGGAAGAAAACGTTGTAGACCTGTCAAAGGCAAAAACCCAGTGCAGGTTCCGATTAGAGGGCGTTACGATGCTGTAATGTGACAGGTTTAGTTGGTGGAAGCCTGGAATTTCTCAACAACAACTAATTGCAAATTGAAAGTTCTACAGAAAACAAAAGGTGTAAGGGGGAAGCATCAAAGTTGTGACCTAAGGATTTTAAGATGAAAAGGAAAGAAACAAGGGCTTATTTATGATACCACTTGCTTCTTTATTTGTCATACATTGGAAGGTTGGCTTTTTGCGATTGGAGATTCTAGCATGTCATTTTTCGTAAGCACACATGACACATATTCTTCGTTCTAAAATGTACGGTGCATGATGTCTGGTTCATGGTGGAACACTCAAGCGGAGATAATCTCATTAGAAGGTGGTCAATAATTGTGAACTGGTGTTAGCTTCGCAAAAGGGGGTGGAAAGTCTATTAATCATCTTTCTATTCATTGTCCTCCGACTTTTATTGTTTTGGGATGGACTAGGTGTTTCCAAGGGAGGCCAAATAAGCTTTTGAGGTGTAGTAGGTGCTAAAGTTAGAAACGGTAAAAAGAAGATGTGGCGTCTTCATAGCGGACCAAGCAAGGGCCTATTACCCCCACTAATTTGGAAAATTACACCAATACTATTGATTTTCCTTATTGTTTACTCATAAATTTTACTTTTGTCCTATTATTATTAAGCTGCTGCCCCAACTGTTTTTTTACTTTTTCCCTATTAATTTTAAAAATCTAATTTTGCCCCAACTAATTACAAATCTTGGATCCATCCTGGGGTAACTTATTCCTTTTCGTCTAGCATGGTTAATTTTTTGTTTTTTTGTTTTTTTTTTTTTTTGGGGGGGGGGGGGGGAGGGGGGGGTTTGCACAAACGGTTGCCCAAGGGGCTAGAACCAGACTTATCAAAATTTTTGTATGTTGTTGAGCATATGGAGAGTTCTTGATGCTCATGGATGGCATCACTTTGATACTCTTTAATACAATTCTTTTACTTCTCAAAAACAAAACAAAAATTTTACATCCTGCATTCATGCATGTTTGCGTGGCATGCATGCAAACAATAGACATCAATATGTCCCAAGTTAAAAACATCAAGCGCAATAAAGTACAATGTTAAGAGCCATTCCCCAAAGTTCAAATTGTTTCTTATAATCTAGCATATCTGCCTATCCATGAGACAAGAGAGGTTCTTAACACATACTTCTAACCAAGAAGTTAGTATAGTCAAAAGCATCCAACTCAAAATAAATTGGTAAGGAGTAGAAAGGTGTATTAAAATCCTACACCAGTTTGGAAGGCAATATTTTATCAACTAAATTTCAACTCATCCCCTTACATATGACTCCACTAGCATGTGGAGAGCAAGATCGATGAACCGAGTATGAGAAGGGCACAAATGAAAGGATGATCAAGTACAACAAGAACCAAAGAACGGGGAAGGGCACAAATGAAAGGATGATCAAGTGCAACTAGAACCAAAGAACGGGCGAATCTTCCCAAGCATATCTTTGATATTATGTCAAAACATTCAACTTAACTAATTGATCAGAAGTATAGAGACCCATTAAGATTTTATACTTGTTTGGGAGGAACTATTTTATCAAGGTGGGATGAGTCCCAACAAGTACCATAAGGTCTCCAACACATGGCATCTTACTTGCCATACTTAGCACTCAAGTGAGGGATGATTAATCTTGTGACACCCTCCAACTAAATCTCGCTTGTCACAATTAAGAAATATCAATATCTTTATCAAAGTTTAGTGTGTTTGTACAAAGGCTTGGTATGGGAATGTTAGCAATTTTTTATTTTTTTGTTTTAGCCTTCTTTTGTTTTAAATGGTTTTTTTTTTTTCTACCAAAATAAAAAAAATGATTAAAAATAAAAAATTCACGAACAAGTGAGAAAAGCTAACAAACAAATAAAAAATAAATAAATAAAAGATAAAAAGAAAAAAAAAAAAGAGTTGGCTAATGGTTCCCAAACCACACCGTTGTATCCATGAGAAGTACCATACATGTAGAGAAAGGACTAAGAACCCTTGAGATTGTTCCTCTTCCCATGGCCACCTTTGAAGTCCTACTGGTCATCCTCCCATTGGTGGCTACAAACTCACCCCTCCCTGAATTGAGACCCCATTCAGTCCAAGAGATAGTTTAAGTCATACTTGCGGGAACATATTCCAGGAATCTTTATCAAATTTGACCTCCATGAGATCTATCATATGCTTGGAGCAAGGACTAAGAAATTAAAGAGTGTTCCTCCTCCCACTGGCACCCCTGGAGTTCCATGGATCTCCTCCCAATCCAAGATTATTAGGCACTTATGGATCAGGAGTGTGCATAGGTCGGCTCAAGTTGGGTCCACCAAGGAATGATCTTATTTTTATCTTCGGACTTAAGAACCAAACTGATTATCTTATAGAACCAAACCAGCCCAACCCAAACTTTGAACTTTTGGGTCAGGTCAGTTTAGCTCCCTGTTATAATGCCCAACTTTATATCAGGTTTAAGCCAAAAAAATAGCCGACCCGAGAACTGAACTGAAATAATTTGGTTGACCATTTTTAGACACAAAAATTGAATGGAACTCCGAACAGAACCGAACCAACCTGCTTTGGTTCGATCTTTGGGTCTATCGAGTATATTGCACAACCCTGTGATCGATTAATGGCTAAAACTAGAGAATTCTGAAGGGAACTCACCCCTCAAAGGACTTGAGACCCGTTCTGTACTTCCACAATCTTTGCAATACTTCAGTATGCAACCAACGGTTCCCACTACTTGATCATAGGTGGCCACCTAGCTTCCCTCTCTTTGTAGTGCATTTGTTAGCTAGTTGGAGGGCAATGAAGCCTAAGGATTGCAGCATGAAGCAAAATTTGAGACTATACACCGCCAACCACCTAGCCATGAACCACTTCCCCATAGCACATGGCCTGAGTTGGCTTACATGGGTTGGGTTCCCAATAAATAAGAGGCCATCCTCCTTTCTCAACATCTAATCATCTCCTCCATAGTTGAAACTCTACACCAAGGCTATCTTGCTCCAACCCACCTTAGGGAATCCACATCAGTGTAGTTGAGAAACGAAATAGAAGAGTTGAGAGAGTTAATTACTCCTCCCTCTCACATTATATTCATAATGAAGAATTTGGGTCCTCCAAGTAAACTTAGGAAACTAGGAACATAAGGAATTACGAATTATCTAGGAATATACAAATATTCTAACATATGCACAAATAAATTATGATTATCCTAACACTCCCTCTCAAACTAAGGCATAGAGATCGAATACGCCCAACTTGATAGACAACTACTAGAAAGAAGAACGAGACAAAGGTTTGGTGATTATATCGCCAAGCCGAGAATGTAAGCATAAAAATATAGTAAGATCTCGCATCGGTAGAAGATCCCGAATAAGATGAAAATCCACTTCAATGTGCTTGGTAGGCTCATAAAAGACTAGATTATTAGCAATGAAAATAGCAGCGCTATTGTCATATTACAAAGCCAACAGAGTTAGAATTTCAATGCCAAATTCACAAAGAAGAGAACGAATCCAAAGCATCTCATAAGTTGTATGACTAATTGCACGATACTCAGTCTCAGTACTAGAATGAACAACTACAACTCGTTTCTTGCTTCTCCAAGTCACTATATTTCCACCAACAAGAGTACAATATCCAGAAGTAAACCTTCGATCAAAATGATTACCATTTCAATTTGTATCACTATAGCCAACTATATCCAACATGGTAGAAGATCGATATAGTTACCTATGGCCAAAAGTTCAGATATCTCAAAATAGGAAATAAAGCACTGAAATGAGGTTAACAAGAAGCATGCATGAGTTGATTAATCACACCAATTACATATATAATATCAAGTCATATCACATTAAGATAGATAAGCTTCCCATAAGACGGCGATAGCAGCCTATATCAAGAAATGGATCACTACTGTCAAAGTCGAAAGGAACAAAAGAATCCATAGAAGTGTTTATAGGACAAGAACCCAAAAGCCAAGTCTCAAAAAAGCAAATCCATAACATATTTCCTTTGAGATAGAAACATAACCCAAGAAGAATGGGCAACCTAAATTCCTAGGAAATAAAGTAAGCTTCAAGGTCCTTTGTGTGAAACTGCTAGCCTAGATGACACTTTAATGCAGAAATACTAAAAGTATCCTTCACAGAAATGATAATATCATTAACGTAAAAAATCTAACAATGGCGCCGCAAGATGATTGATGTACACCGAGTGATCAAAAATGGATCATCCGAAACCATAATCTAGAAGAGTTGCACTAAACTAATCAAACCATGCTCATAAAGATTGCTTGAGTCCATATAAGGCTCAACGCAAACAACAAACAAGATGTTCACTGTCTGAGACAACATACTCGGGTGGCTGGTCCACATATACCGCTTCTTGAAACTCACCGTGCAAAAAGACGTTTCTGATGTCTAACTAAAACAAGGGTCAAGATTTACCAACTGCAGTTACTAGAAGAAAACGAACTAAGTTAAGGCGAGTAACTAGTGAAAAGATATCTAGATAATCAACACCATAAGTCCGAGTGTATCTCTTAGCAACTAACCAATCTTTGAACCTCTCAATAGATCCATATGGTAGATACTTAACAGTGTACACCCAGCGACACGCTACAATTTTCTTCCCAAATGGAAGATGTGTGAGCTCCCATGTATTATTGTGATGTAATGCACACATTTCCCCATCCACTATTGCCTCCTAGTCAGGCAATAATAAAGCCTGCTTATGAGAGGGCAAGAACAAAAATAGAGAACAAGGCACCAAAAAAAGATCATAGACAAAGTAACAAACGATGAAAAGAAACAAACCCAAAAATAGGGTGCTAAGTGTAAGTACATTTACCTCGTCATAGAAGAATGGGAAGATCATCAATAATTAAAGGCTCGAGCTCAAGCATGAGCATGATCCAAGGTCGCAAACATTGGTTGTCGTATCGACCTTGAGATTTTTTGTTGTGGTCACAGTGCTATATCAAGTGATACGCAACTTCTTGCATTTTTTAGCTTAAAAAATTCAAAAAAATCATGAAAAAAATTTAGGTAATAAATTACATAACCAAATATATAGTAACTACTTTATTAAACCTTAGATAAACTACTTATAACATGCTAATGAACTAATAATATTCTATTTAATTTTATAATCAAAATTATTAATATTTTAATCATTTTATTCAAAATATATTAGTCACAATAATTAATAAATGATATTTTATTAATATAAATTGGAAAAAAAAAAAGGAACTTACTAGACTTTAATAATATGATTCAAAAATATTACAATCTGTTTAATAATGAATATTACAAACTTATATTTTCATAATTTCTTTTATCCAAAATAGTTATAAAATTATTGAATAATGGCTGTGTAGTTAATAAGAAAACTATATTATTTACTAAAGTCCTTACATATCGTTAGTTTTGTTTTAATATATTAACTAATTCATTTTAAAATTTAAATACTGAAAAAAAATTCACAAGGCCTTTTGCAAAGAAAAACAAAAAAAACAAAATAGTAATAATAATAATAATAATAAATATAATATTGTTATTGTAGCTCAATTACCAGATTGGACCAATTTGGGCACTCATCCAACTGATGAGGTTGTGACAACTGAGACTTTTGAGGGAGGGACACTTGGTGATGGTCTAACGGTTATGAGGTTGCAACGGCAGCGACTTGAAACCTTAGACTTGTGAGGCTGAGGTGGTGGCGATTGGCAATGATGAGGCTTCAAGTGGTTAGTACGAAGACAAGTGCGACGAGCATTGGTAACATTAACACTTGTGAATGTCCATAACTAATTGCGATTTGCAAAGCTAGGTCTCTCTCGTTCTTAAGAGTTAGATCTAACTTTGTGAATGTCCATATCTAATTATGATTTGCAAGGCTAGGTCTCTTTCGCTCTTAAGTTAGATCTAACTTTCGCCCTTTTTCATCCCAGAGTATTTTGGTCGAAACAAGACATTTGCACTCTCTACCTAAGATTTTTCGATGCGACTTGAGATCTCAGCGGCCTCTTTGATACCGATTTGAGAAGTTGAAATATCAGCTGTTTGGGCCAAGATTTCAAACCATGGGCTCTAAAGAACTAGTGGTAGGAACCACCGAAAACTCATATGTAGCAGTAGCAAGATCTCAAGTGGCTAAAGGTCTACAAGTGCAGAGGTAACTAGAAGAGGACAAGCATGGTGTTGATTGACGTGTAAGCGCAAACTAGGAACTGTGGCAAGTGTCTCAATCGACTTAAGTTCAATGTGTAGAGGTAGCTGGAGCAAGACGAGCACGGTGTGGATAGACCTATAAAGGCAAAGTAGCAACCAAAAGAATAGGATCACTAAAGTCTAAGATGACTTCCCCTCTCGAGAGGGGAGGAAAACCTCCTCTAATGAGGGAAGGAAAATCTCCCCCCTCAACTCTTTAAAAAATTGGAAGTAGACTCACAGAAAGTAACATTAGCACTAACAAAACTCCAACGAGAAAGAGGATGATAATAACAATACCCCTTTTATGTGCGATAATAACCAAGGAAGAGACACCTATGAGCCCGAGGTGACAATTTATCCAAACCAAGATCAAGATTATGAACAAAAGTAACACAACAAAAGATACAAGACGTGAGAGCAAAAGGAGCGATAGAGGGGTAAAGAAGTGAAAACGAGCCTTACTCTCCAGGAAAGGCCTAAAATGTAAAACACCAAGACCCTTGAAGGTGCTATGATATTCAAAAGGAGGGCAACCACTCTGTAAGGAAGAGAAGAGCTGCTCATAATTCTCAATTATCTCAAAAACATTGCTTTGTTGGGAGGACGAGTTGGTTAAGGAGTCCCAGATCGCCTTTGAAGTAGCACATAAGGAAACTGGATGCAAAATGGAAGGCTCCAAACTACGCCATAATCAACTCATAATAATAGCATATGTAGCACATCGTCGTCGATAGGTAATAGACTGAGAAACCATAAGAAAGTGCTTCATTTGTTGACCAATGAGAAATACCTAAACAGCATGAGACCAAGTTAAATAATTAATCCCATTTAATTTCTCATCGGAAATTGACTTAACAAGACTTTCAGTGGAAACAACTGGCACTGGAAAAGGTCAAGGGACAAAAGGTAGATCTCCATCAAAGTTTGACTTAATAGCAAAAGGATTAGTAGCCATCACAAAACAAACATCACCACAAATTAAACAACTAGCAAGAACCTCGTCAAGCAACGATCACAAATCAGACTCCAAAGAAACAAGCGATATGAACCAACCACGAGCAATAATCTACACGAACTGCCTCATATGAATATAACACTGAAAAAGGAACACTTCAAAATTAGAAACAACCAACGAGGAATAACAATGAACCATGACCTTCATGATGCTTCATAGCGCGACAAAGAGTACTGTGCCACAAACTAACAAACACATAGCAACGAAGACCTCAAAGCAATGATCACTAAGGGGCAATGCACAGTGAAAATCATCCTGAAGGTCACAAAACAACAAAGGGCGATGAGAGAACGATCGAATCAAGCAAATCCTCAACCGAGAGAGCATATCATCAAACAAGGGCTTTCAGGAGGCGTTGTACATCAGACGACAACCAAAATAAGTGGTTGGCAAGGCGTTGGTAAGAGACACGTCAGCACATGCACTTACCACTCAAGCATGTGAGATCTTGGCGAATTTGTCATCGGCCCATGAGACTACTTGGCTTTGTCATTGGCGGTCAGCTCTATCAACAACAATCTTGACAAGACTACGGGTGTGGTCGATTATTCGTAATGGTGGCCGGAAAGTTGGCTAGCGGTGTGAGCAGTGAAGAATGCTAGGGTTTTTTTGTTATAAGGAAATATTTTTTTTTTCCCAATTTGATACCAAGTTAGGAAATGAGAAAAACAAAAAAGAATTAAGAGTGCATTTGGTTCACAAAAATAAATAAATAAATAACTTTTTGCAATTTTTGTCTTGGTGTTGCCGCGTGAAACTTTTGGTATAAGTTGCGCGTTAGACAAAAACTTATAAAAGTTAAAGAAAAGTTGAAGAAAATTAGAGAGTAAAAAAAAAAAAGGGTTAGTGATTTTGTGTGGTAAGTTTTTTCGAATTTCGTAAATTTCGGTGAAGAAAATTAGAGAGTTGAGAAAATTGAAGGTTGAAACAAATTGGAGTTCTTTTTCTGTTTTGTCAAACAGGATATAAGAGAGCTAATTACTCCTCCCTCTGACATTATATTTATAATGAAGAATTTGAGTCCAAGTACAATTAGGAAACTAGCAACAAAAGAAACTAAGGATTACCTAGGAATATATAAATATTCTAAAATATACACAGATATATTACGATTATCCTAACAAGTTTCAACATTTCTTCCCTAAAATATAGAGAAAATGGTAAAAATAGGCCTAGATCAGCATCTCAAAATCTTTT
>QLOD02000010.1:17719496-17727953 GCA_003260245.2 Sideroxylon spinosum | reverse complement strand
TAGTTGTACATGCAGTATCACAAGTTCAATAACAAATATAAACAATGCTTCTAAGCAGGCAAAAAAACAAAAAAAAAGGGAGCATAAGCAGAAAGAAGAATAATTGTATACCTAATGCAAATCCATCCAAATATTATTTTATTTTTAAGATTTTATTTTAAGATTTATTTGATTAGGATTTTATTAGAGATTTATTTACTTTTAGGTAGTTTATTTTGAATAGAATTTCTGGGATTGTAATCCCCCTTTTTTTTTTCTTTATTTCCCAGTTATCCTCGGAAGTTATTAGCCAATTTAAAAGCCTTCGATTA
This sequence comes from Sideroxylon spinosum, assembly GCA_003260245.2. Lineage (NCBI taxonomy): Eukaryota > Viridiplantae > Streptophyta > Magnoliopsida > Ericales > Sapotaceae > Sideroxylon > Sideroxylon spinosum. The sequence continues at coordinate 17,727,642 of QLOD02000010.1, read as the reverse complement.
TTAGGGTTAGATAGCCCATAGATGAATAAAATTTCGAATTGAAGCATGTGTGCTCGTTCTCCCTCCCCCCCCTTACTCTTGTTGTTCTCTCTCTATTTCTCTATTTGCTTTAATCTCTTTATTGTCTTACATTAACTTTGGTATCAAAGCAAAACCTCGATCCCTTCTTCAAATCAGTATTTTAATAACTATTAAAGAACCCCAAACCACAGTCACCATCATAATCCAAAACCCTAGCCGCCATCGTAGTCCAAAAAAAACCTGATGTGGGACAATAAAAAATAAAGCTAAGAGAGAGAGATGGAAAAAGAAGAAGTTTAGAAGAGAGGGAAGAAAGAAGACGAGAGGGAGGGAGAACAAGCCAAGGAGGCTTCAATAAATCAATTTTTCATATTCATTAATGTGTCCAACCCTAATTATCTTAAACCTTTAAGTAGGCTAATACATCATCAAGATTACTAAAAATAAAGCAAAATCAAATATTCTAACAAATCCTACTTAAAATAAATTTAAAATAAAATCTTCCCTAAAATAAAATAAACCTTTAATAAAACAAAGTAAAATCCTAATATAAACTATAATATTAATAAAATAAAATCCTACTAATAATTATTTCATATTTTTTGGGGGGGGGGGGAGGGCTTCCGCATCAAACCCTAGCCCTTCACATAACGTTGGCAACAACATCCACTTTTGTGAATTTCCGGAGACACCTAACTCCAACGAACACCACGACCGGTGCCACTTCCCTTCGGTGACCAGAACCGAAGCTCCAGTGACTTTCCAAAAACCCTCCAATGGTTTTTCGACGAGCTCTAGAACCTATTTACACTATCCAATAGCTTGTTACATCTTCCTGCAGCATATTTAAACTTTCAAAACGGGCACTTCACATATAGCTTGGAACAAGATTTGATTAAGATACCAATTCTTTCATTGTTAATTATGATAAATTCCTATGTTATATGGTAGTGCAAATTGCATAATTTTGAAATTGAATCTTGCCCCATTTATTTCATATATCTTAGTTCCCTTTGAATTCTTTAATATTTGCACCTCTCGAGAGGGGGGGGGGAGAAAAAATTCAACCACCCATTACTTGCCTAAGTTATCTGTTGAGTTTCATTTATTAGATTTATAGTTCCAAGTCTAAGCATATTAGGATTTTATAATTTTTATTACTCTTCTTTTAGTTTCTTTAATATCAACATTTGGAAAAAAAAAAAAAAAAATTACTTTTGTCCTTTTACCATGAATTTTGAAAATCAATCATATTGGAGTAATAAAGCAGGACTTCGTTCTATTCCTTAAACTTATGTCAAAGATCCTCCTTGTTCTAGTGGCACTATCGATCCTCATGAATTTCTAGATAGGGAGGATGATATTGAATACCTTCTTGACTTATGACCTGTCTGATGACCAATGTATTCGTCTAACCAAAACATGATTGATCAACTATGCTAGAGAGTATTGGTAAATAGTCGAATTATACTATAGCAGACTCTTCTATATCCGCTTCATCTGGTGGCACTCTTGAGGTTATTTATCACATTTCTATACCATCTTCTGATGTACAAACCATTGAGTTACACCATCCACCTCCTGGACCTAGCGTCCCTATGGTTTCTACGGGCACTTGTGATTCTATTATTGATTCTCATCTTTTCAAAGTTAATTCCTTCTTTGATCATGACGAGTCACCAAATCCTCAAAATGTGTCCGAAGTGATTGATTCGGTTCAATCATCATCTTATCTTGATTTTGTTGGTTTATTTGAAGATATCATAAATAATGACTGTCAATATTGCATAAACTTTATCATTGACGAAGGTTACTTTTTCAGAAGATATTATTTAAGCATCTCAAGAGATTTACTTAGTGACCTCGTCAGTTAGGAATTCTTTGAGTCTATGTCCAAGTTGTTCTTCCGAGAGATCATTCAATTGCATGAGTCCTCCTCACTTCTAGTGTATAACAGAGACGTTGTATACATTAAACAGTTTTTCTTACAAATTGTGTGTGGCATCGCTATTTTATTGATATTATTGTCTTTCTAGCCACTTATTCGTCTTTGAGGGATTTTAATTTGACAAGTTTAGTTGCATCATCCCTCGTTATTTTTTCTTAACCACGTTTTGGACCTTTTTTTTGATAATGCTGATATTAAGTGGAAAATTGAGTTGAGTAATAACTATTATAAATTTCCTGCTAATGTTCTTGATGGGAATAAAGACTTTAATGGATAATTCAATGATGACTTATGCATTGCCTACTTACAACCCCAAATCGTCATGTCAAAATTTGCATGCCAAAGATATTGAACCATTCTTTATACCCAATGCAATCTTTCTTATATTGCCATGTGATATGAGTTTTGTCGTCATTTGTAATGTGAAGAACTTGTTACTCTATCGAGGCATCTTTAGCCCTCAAATATTGTTTGTAGGTTATGGCAATATTTTCATACCAGTTCTAATTCCTCCATCTCTTCAGCACTGGCCATGTGTGTTCAATGTCAAGGATCTTATTTTCTTTCAACTCCGATAATATCTTGTCAGGTGGAAAATGCAACCGAATGCTAATTTGCAAGCGTTTAACTTGATGGAATCGAGTTTTTCAAAGCGTTGGAGAATGATGCAAATCCATCCAAAGATCATTTTATTTTTAAATTTTTATTTTAAGTTTTTTTTTTTGATTAGGATTTTATTAGAGATTTATTTCCTTTTAGGTAGTTTGTTTTGAATAGAATTTCTACGATTGTAATCTTTTTTTTTTTTTTTTAGTTAACCTAGGAAGTTATTAGCTTATTTAAAAGCCTTCGATTATTAGGGTTGGACAAATTATTGATGAATAAAATTTCGAATTGAAGCCTTTGTGCTTATTCTCCCTCCCCCTTCTTCTTATTCTTCTTCCCCCTCTCTTAATCTTGTTCTTTTCTCTCTCTTTCTCTATTTGCTTTGATAGCTCTATTGTCCTACATCATACCCTCGTCTACATGTTAGCTAAAGCAGGAGGATACGATAATAGGAGACTAAAATTTCATCTCTAAACTCTATATTCCCTATTAAGAGAGTCTAGGGTAACTCTTATCATAGGCCTCAATTTTAACTGAAGTTTACCTACATCCAAGACTCCTAAATTTCTTCAATCTGATCAAACAGAACATATAATTTCTTCAGAGTCACGTAATCAACAATGTTCAACCCAATTCACAAAGCAACAACATAAGCTCACCAAATTAAAAGATGCACAGAGCCAGTGTTACGTGGACAATTCTATTTCCTCCAATGTACCCGTGCCCACTAGTTATGACAAGGGTATGAGATATGTGCCAAACACCCACACCCAAATTAGATGCCTGGATCCTCTACTTTTTAACATATTTTAAGGACGTAATGACATACATTTGATGGTAAAGAAAAGGAATAAATTATATAAGAGACGGCCTGATATTTGAGAGCACATCCAACTAACCAAGAGGAGGTTTAAAAATAGAGAAACAAAATCAAAAAGAATATGGGCTATAAAATCTTTATCTTTCTCCATGCAAGGTTAAGGTGAAGAAAATTTTACAAGCTCAAGCAAGGACTAGAAGCCAGAATTGGAACAAGCATCCAACAAGCTGCTATGGGAGTAAAAGAATCTCCAGATGTAGTGTCAACATGAAGCTGCTATGGGAGTAGAAGGTCCCAAAGCCAAAGAATGCTTATAGAGCTTGTAAGAATGACAGATATGTGCTTTTAACAGAAGTAAATATCTGCATAAAACAGCTGTAGCTATCAAATACAAATATGTATATATACATATCAGCATAAAACTGACCAAGTCAGATAATATGAGCTGTTCTCTCTTTTCGTTTTCTTATTTAACAAATGCTAACTGAGAGCCTAAGCATCGACTTCTAATAGTAGAAATCTTGTACAACATAAGTAATAACTGATCATATAAAAATCCTACAAAAAAATTGGAAAGAAATCAAACCCTACTCTAAATAGGAGAATAATATCAGAATATAACTTAAATATCTATACTAATAATTAGGGAATATTACAAAAAACTAAAGTTCTGATAAAATAATTCAATTTTCATGAACATATTCCCTGAAACTCAAAAGAAGTGAATTATAAAATTTTAAATTCCAACACATGGACTTTTACTTTACAACTAAAAAAAAAAAAAAAAAAAACATAAAGCATTCAGCATTAGCTCTTGTGCAAGACCACATTTGAAGAGAAGGAAGCTAGGGTTTTCTTCCTATTTGTGATTGATGGAGGAAAGGAGAGAGCACTCGAACCAAACCTAATTCAAGCAAAATCTTCAATGGAACAAAGATGAGAATAAGTCCCAGAGAAAAAGAAAAAAAAGGGACCTTTAACGAACTGGAATATGCATATTACTTGACGTAAAGAAAATGCATAAAGAAAAACTGACAAACTTTAACAAGAACCACGTTGAAAATGGGTTTTCCAGTTCTTTAGGTCAACGACACTAGAAAAATGATTTTTTTGAACTAAAATTGGTTTGAGTGCAACCGATTTTGCACTAGGTGCAACTGATTCTATGCCTCATTTTGCACCAAGTGCAACTTATTTTGAAACTCATTCTAACTACTCCTTATTATTGGATAAACGGTGTTTACAATAGCCATAGAGAATTTTCCTGCATAATATTGGTGTTTTATGCACACAAAAAAGTATCAAAAGTGTTGCATAATATCTCCTGTGCTCTTTAACTACCAATTAACAATTATAACCTTTAAATTATGCTCTTTATAACTTATTTTCGTCTCTCTTTGCAACACTTCTGACTGTTCATATGCACCAATTCTGAATGCATTCTAAATTTTATCATACTATTTACTTCAATGAGGTGCCAAAACACCAATTCTCCAAAAAATAGGACCGTCATACTGCTTAGTTGGTCATTCTATTAAAACGAAACTACCGTATGAAGCAACCAATATACTGATTATATCGGAACTATCCTGATAAAATCATCTTTGATTTGACTACGGAAAAAGATGCTATCTAGACTAAGGAACCTCGAGGAATGCGAATCTTCATGTTAACAGCTTTGCATATAACTATCAAAACCTATATACCCCAAGAAGTAAATTCAACCTTCCTGCATGTGTGATTATGTAACAACATAAAATAACAATTTTTTATAGAATTATGTGCTTGGAGAAGGAAAGTTGTTATTGCACAACCAGGAAATTTAGGCACCAAAATTGAAATCTGAAAGAAGCAACCTTGACTGCCACTCAAAACTGATCTAACTGCTTTTAAAGTATGAAATGGTGGCAATCATGAGTGATTTCAGATGGTAAATGCAAAACAATTTATAATAATATGACCATAGAGAAAAAAAAATTCACGTTATGGACTACCAAAATACTGAAATAACCTACCTACTTGCAGAACTGGGCCCTGAACTGGAAAGCTCCTCAGCAGGCACAACCACTGTGTACTGAAATGCAATCTGTAGCATAGGAGGTTCTGATGTGTGTCTGCAGAAACATGATTCAATCTTTGTAGCCATTGCCTTACATGTTATGGAGGTGTATTATACTTATATGAGTTTGGAAAATAATATAAGATTTTGCAAAATGTAAGGAATGAAATAGTTGAAACAGAGGAAAAGTTTCTACTCAACCACAAGACAATCGTGGAAACAAAGGTCCAACTGCCTAAAATTGAATGGAGTTCAATAGTATACTTGTAAACCTATAGTATTGAACTAAAAAGCATCGACACTTCTAGGAACGTGATGTATCATGCTGCATCCTTGTTAGACACCGGCACTCACCAGACACTCTATCGACACATGTTGGACACTCATTTAACTATTATTTGTTAGTTTTTTAGAGTAGAACACTCCTCAGAGATGTGCCCATCACTTAGACACACATGGAAAGAATTATAATTTAAAAAAAAAAAAGTATGGACCAGTCAACAAAACAAAATTTTCCTTTTTTAATTCCATTCAAGTAGAAACAACTTTGTAACTGCCTGTAAACACCAGTGAATTCAGATAAGTCTTGGGAATTGAGCCCTTGAAGGAAATAGAGAACTTGTGTCTGAGGTTAAGCTAAGCTAAAAGTGCTCTGTAAAAAGAGTGAGCTGAGCTCCAAAAAAATGGGTAGAACTACAAATTCAAGTCCGTGCCAGGCATGACCAAGACCAAAGATCAACCAAACCAAGCTTGAGAAGGTTGGTTTGGCATGTCAAATCATTTTCACCTCTCAGAAAGTCAGAAGCAGTTTATTTTTTTAGGTAGCCACCATTTTATCACTGCTTTTTCCTTCATTTTCATTGGTAACAAAAATTCAGAGATTTCTGAAAAGCTAGAGGACAGGCCATATCTGTTGTCTAGGAGAAAGAAAGATCTTTTACAAAGTTTTTGAACCTAACCGTTGAGTATGCTAGAAGAATGACTATGAAATGACCAGTATTTGATATATATTAATTTATTCATGATGCATTTGATTATGATAATATGATGACGTGATTAGTGTGGTGCATGAGTTGACTCAGTTGCTTGGTTTCTAGTTTGGGGTTGGTCTTTATTGGACTCTAAGCTTGATTTGGGTTTGGGGTTGGGGTTGTTCCATGTGCACTAGGACTTTCTCCCTGTTTGCACAGGCTATCACAGCTAGCACCTACAAGTTACAATTCACTTTTCTGGTTTTTCGACGGACACTTCCTTTTCATTTATTTCCCCACCCAACCTACCTAGCCAAGGTTCCTAGCTTTACCCGCCAACGTTACCTTACCCACTTGCACTCTTGTATTTCGCCTTGAAGCGTTCCATGTCTATATATATGATGCGTGGGTGTGCATCTTCAGGTAAGATACAAAAAACAAAAAAAGAGAGGTGGGGTTTGTGAGATTTAGTTATATAAAATTAAGCCATCCTTTCTTTTCCAGAGGACAAGGTTGAATTAAGTGTGTTAGGACTGTTGGTTTAGTGTTGGAGGTGATCATAGTTGGTTTCCAGCATTCCTAAGTCTTGTCCTTCCTTTCCGGGCAACTTGAGGAAGGGAATTTATTGTTTTATTATTATTTACATGATATATTAGTGCCTACGGTGATGTTGGCTATTTTGTTTAGCTTGTTTGATGCATCAAATGAAAGTTGATATATTACATACATGTACATATTCATGAGTTTGAGGAAGAAGATGAACAGTAGGTTTGATTCATGATATATACCTGATGAACTGAAAATTTGAAGTTATGACTTTGTTGTGGTACATTAACAGAGACTGAAAAGGAATATAAGCATGAATAGTTTTAGCTTTGACAAGTTCAGAAAAGTGGAGGCCAAAAAGACGGCATGACAACTTGCTGGTGCAAGAGGTCAATCATGCGCACAACCTGTTGTTTGGCACCCCGTGCAGATGAGAAAGGAGTGCTCGTGCACACAACCGAAACTGGATGGCTCCCATACACATGAGGTGTTACCTTGTGTGACCACGACCCTCCCATGCGCACAAGCCTTGTTTCTCCGTGCACATGATTGTACCCTATGCCTCCCATGCGCATCAACCTTGGTCTGATGTTCACATATTACCGAGGGCCTCTTTGTACACATAACAGAGAACTCTCACTGACTTCTTGAAATATTTTCAAAACAAACAAAGTTTTCAAAAGGGAATTGGTACTGGTTTTCTAAAGTGATTTCAAATGGTGACATGTACAACTCAAAGATGATAAAATGAAATGAAAGGAAAATGAATTGAGATGAATTATGCCCATCCTCTGGCATATGATGTGAGATGTGATGTGATGATATTATTACTCTCGGTATACAAGATACTGGAATTAGATGGGTAACCTTGGGTTGAAAGACCCCAAAACTACGCATAAAGTTAGTTCATACATGACCTTTGGGCTGAAACCCATAAATGACGAGAACTTGACTCAACAGATTTTCACAAGTACATCCTGGTACGCTAAGTGAGGGATTGTAGCTCATATGATTTGCATACATCCCGGCACATTGAGCGAGGGATTATATCTACCTATATGTGACAATGTATTGGTTCATACAAGACCGTTGGGTTAGACCCATAAACGACAAGATTAATGTTCAAAGCCGAACTCGATGGCCACAAGATAGTCTGTAAATGACAAGATTAATGT
>QLOD02000010.1:17711996-17714496 GCA_003260245.2 Sideroxylon spinosum | reverse complement strand
TGGGACTTAATCGATCGAGGAATGGGGTCGGCGTAGTGGTAAGCAAGGATCTAAAGGAAGATATAGTTAATATAAAACACTGTGGAGACAGGGTTATTGTGATTAAGTTAGTGTTAGGAGAAGACATAGTGAACGTAATTAGTGCTTATGCCACCCATGTGGGCTTAGGAGATGGATATAAGGAGAAGTTTTGGAAGACTTGGAAGGAGTGCCAGAGATACCCCAGGGAGAGATGATTCTCATAGGAGAAGATTTGAATGGTCATATAGGACGTGACGTAAATGGATACATAGGAGTATATGGGGGGATATGAATATGGTAATAGAAATGAAGAAGGGAAGGATATTTTGGAGTTTGCAGTGGCTTATGATCTGATGATGACGAACACTTTTTTTAGGAAGAGAGATGAACATTGGTAACTTATAAGAGTGGCTCCTCAAGGACACAGATTGACTTCTTTTTAACTAGGAAAAGAGGCCGCTTAACTTGTAAAAATTACAAGGTTCCGGGGGAGAGCTTGACTTCTCAACATAGGTTGTTGATCATAGATATATAGCTCCAAAGGTGGACTAGAAAAAAGAAGTTGTATAAATGCTCAAGGACTAAATGGTGGAACTTGAAAGGTGATAAGCAATTAGAATTAAGGGAAAGAATACTAGATGAAGACATTTGAGGGATAAACGAAAGTGCAAATAATATGTGAGGTAAGGTAGTAAAGTGTATTAGGAGGATAAGGAAAGAAGTTTTAGGAGAATCCAAATGGGGTACTCCGGCGCAGGAAAAGCCATGACGGTGAAACGAGGCTGTCCAAGATAAGATAAGAGTTAAAAAAAGATCATTTTAAATCTTGGCCAAATGATCGAAATGAAGCGAACTTAGAGAGGTATAAAGAAGCAAAAAGAGAAATCAAAAAGGCAGTTAGTAAGGCTAAGGCAAAGGCATATGAGGAGATATATAGGCGACTCGACACTAAAGAAGGTAAAAGAGAAATATTCAAGCTTACTAAAGTCGGAGATAGGAGGACCAAGGGCTTAAACCAAGTTAAATGCATTAAAGATGAGGATAAAAAGGTGTTAGTAAAGAAAGAGGAGATAAAGGAGCGTTGGAAGAGCAACTTTTACAAAGTTATTTAACGAAATCAGTTATAGTGACATACAATTGGGGCCGCTTACCACTTCTAGGGAAGAAGTGAATCATATATTCTATAAGAGAATCAGTAGGAAGTAAAAGAAGTATTGACAAAGATGAATAATAGGAAAACGGTTGGGCCAGTGGTATCCCTATTGAGGTTTGGAGGTGCTTGGGGGAGGATGACATAAGTTAATTGACAACTTTTTAATCTAATGCTAAAGAGCAAGAAGATGCCTGATGTATGAAGTAAAAGTATCCTTTTATCCATATACAAGAACAAATGAGATATTCAAAACTGTGTGAACTATCGCGGGATTAAATTGATAAGTCATACGATGAAATTATAGGAGAGAGTTATTGAGAGAAGATTAAAAAGGACAACAAACGTTTCAGAGAATCAATTTGGTTTCATACTTGAAAGATCAACCATGGAGGCTATCTTTCTCCTGAGGAGGTTAATGGAACAGTATAGAAAAGGTCAAAAAGATTTACACATAGTGTTCATTGATTTGGAGAGGACTTGTGAATAGGTTTCTAGGGAGATTCTATGGAGAGTATTAGAAAGGAAAGGAGTGTATGTCGCATATATTGAGGTAATAAGGACATGTATAATAAAGGCGTGACATATATACAGACGACTGATAGAAAGACTAAGGAATTTCCTATCACGATTGGTCTACACTAAGGCTCAGTGTTAAGCCCGTACTTGTTTGCTTTAGTTATGGATGAGATTACAAGGCACATTCAGAATGAGGTGCTGTGGTGTATGCTATTTATAAATGACATTGTTTTAGCAGATGAGACGAGAGAATGAGGGAATGCTAAGTTAGAATTGTGGCGGGAAACATTAGAAACAAAAGGGTTTAAACTAAGTAGATGTAAAACGCAATATATGGAATACAAGTTTAGCCAAAATAGGATAACTGGGGGCATAAAAGTGAGTTTGGGCATACAAAAGATTGTAGAGAAAGAAAACTTTAGGTACTTGGATCTATGGTGCAACAGGATGGAGGGATTGATACTGATGTAAGGCATAGAATTTAGGTCGGGTGGACCAAATGGAGGAGTGCTTCGAGGGTCTTGTGTGATCGGAAAGTCCCCCTCAAGTTGAAAGAAAAGTATTATAAGATGACGGTAAGACCAGCGTTGTTATATGGATCAGAGTGTCGGATAGTAAAGCATAATCATGTTCAGAAGATAGCAGTTGCAGAGATGAAAATGCTAAGATGGATTTGTGGGATCACAAGGAAGATAGGATTCGGAACGAGGAGATTAGGGGCAAAATAGGAATAACACCGATTGAAGATAAAATGATTAGAAAATCGTTTAAGATGGTTCGGCCATATTAGAGGCATCCAATGGAGGCACC
>QLOD02000010.1:17697932-17709675 GCA_003260245.2 Sideroxylon spinosum | reverse complement strand
ACTGTTAAAAAAATAATTTAAAAACCTATCGTTGGTAAAAATCCATTTTCAAAATACGTTTTACTTAACTTTTTTTTGATATCTCAGGGTGTCCGGGTTACCTTGCGCGTACCTCGACTAATCCCTGGAGGCCCTAAAGTTAATGACCGAGTAAACCCTCCAGTGGTCACGGTATTAGTGACAAGCGGGTTTCGAATCTGAGATCACAGGGGAGCAAACCCCTTGGCCCTAGGTCAATTCCCACTGAACCACCTACCATGGTTAAATACGTTTTACTTAACTTAAAAAAACAATATAAGAATACTAGTTATATCCGTGTCACATGACACGGGATCCGTTTCCATCCTTCAACCCTATTCCTTCTCTCTCATATAAATATACATATATATATATATATATTGCACTTGATAGTAAATCACTACTAGATTAATATTAGATAGATGTTTTAAAATCTTTTTAGTTGTTAATATTTTTAATTTAATATTAATTGGTTTGGGCTTTGATTGACTTAAAAAAATACATTTTTAAAATATATTTTCAAAAAATATAATTTCATAATACTTTTTTAAGTAATTAGATAAAGAGTGAAGATGTATTGTGAAAATGCATTTTTAAATTAAATGAAATGTATTTTTAAAATGAATCTTTATTAGCGGTACATCTTCAAATACATTCTTATAATTCTTCAAATCTTGGCTATTTTAAAAGCAAAAACAATAAATAAATAAATTCAAAAGGGTGACGGTTTACTAATAAGACCAAGAGGGATAAGAAAATGAATTTATCAATGTTAGGGCATACGTTAGTGGGGTCTACAATAAGGGCATATCTTAACTAGTTTTCATGAGATGTCTATGTACATCTTTGACAGGGCAAATATGACATGCTACAAGCATTCAACAAATTATTCACGAATAAGATCATTAAGAGTCTCTTTTTTTTCATTTAATAAGTTAAATGGATAAATTTGAACACATTTTTCAAACTCGATAAATAAACGAGCTAAGTTTAAACAAGAATAAGCTTAGTTCAATAAGGCTTACGAACAAATTTGCTTATTGATCATGAACGGGCTTGCTTATATGTGATTGTGCACATATGATGTTACATTACCATGATTTACAAATGGTTTAGGTGTTTCATTTGCATAAATTCCCATAAGTTATTATGAAATGAATTGATTTATATACTTATGGGATTGTACAGGTTTTTGTGTTCAATCTGAGGAAGAATGATGAAAATTAAAGTTGAAGGAGAAAAGAACTAAAGTTGTGTTTGAAGAAGAGTTGATGTGCGTCCTACATCCATCATGGGGCGCCCCACTATGCATCAGATGGGCACCTCCCAAGAGCTATTTTGAAGAGAAAGACCCAAATCTTTAAGAACATTCATCAAACAGTTGGAAAAATACCCAATGGGCTCCCCACCCCTACCATGGGGTGCCTTACTTTGTATCAAATGGGCGCCCACTGAGAGCTGAATTTTTAGGCTGATTTGTTGATGACTTTCATCAAACAATTAGGGAAGTCATGCCATGGGTGCCTCGCATCCATCAAGGAGCGCCCCTCGTGTTGACTTTTGACTTTCTTTATTTGACCTAATGTTCCTATTTTAATATTGATTGTAGGATGTTCATAAATAAGGGGTTGTTAGAACTTAGGTAATGTCTTATTCCCTTTCTTCCGTATTCTCTCTAGCAACTTTTCTATCCTTTTTAATTTTCATTAGTTAGGTTAGACTAGGGTTTATATTTCAAGCTTTCAAGTTCCACATTTTGGATTGTTAAGAGTTCATTTATATTCGTTTAATAAGTTAAATGGATAAATTTTAATACATTTTTAAAACCTGATAAATAAACGAGCTACGTTTAAACAAGAATAAGCTTAGTTCAATAAGGCTTACGAACAAATTTCTTTATTGATCGTGAATGGGCTTGCTTATATGTGATTGTGCACATATGATGTTACATTACCATGATTTTACAAATGGTTTTAGGTGTTTCATTTGCATAAATTATCATGAGTTATCACGAAATGAATTGATTTATATACTTATGGGATTTTACAGGTTTTTGTGATCAATTTGAGGAAGAATGATGAAAATTTAAGTTAAACGAGAAAAGAACTAAAGTTGTGTTTGAAGAAGAGTTGATGTGCGCCCTACATCCATCATGGGTGCCCGACTATGCATCAGATGGGCACCTCCAGAGAGCTATGTTAAAAAGAAGGACCCAAATCTTTGAGAACATTCATCAAACAGTTAGAGAAATACCCAATGGGCTCCGTACCCCTACCATGGGTGCCTTACTTTGTATTAGATTGACGCCTACTAAGAGCTGAATTTAGGTTGATTTGTTGATGACTTTCATCAAACAACTGGAGAAATCATGCCATGGGTGCCTCGTATCCATCAAGGGGCGCCTCTCATGCTGACTTTTGACTTTCTTTATTTGACCTGATGTTCCTATTTTAACCTTGATTGTAGGATGTTTATAAATAAAGGGTTGTCAAAACTTACGTAGTGTCTTATTCTCTTTTTTTCTTCTTCTTTCTACAAACTTTTCTTTTCCTTTTAATTTTCATTAGTTAGGTTAGATTAGGGTTTATATTTCAAGCTTTCAAGTTCTACTTTTTGGATTGTTAAGAGTCCGTTTATATTCGTTTAATAAGTTAAATGGATAAATTTGAACACATTTTTCAAACCCGATAAATAAACGAGCTACGTTTAAACAAGAATAAGCTTAGTTCAATAAGGCTTACGAACAAATTTCTTTATTTATCGTGAACGGGCTTGCTTATATGTGATTGTGCACATATGATGTTACATTACCATGATTTTACAAATGGTTTTAGGTGTTTCATTTGCATAAATTATCATGAGTTATCACGAAATGAATTGATTTATATACTTATGGGATTTTACAGGTTTTTGTGATCAATTTGAGGAAGAATGATGAAAATTTAAGTTAAACGAGAAAAGAACTAAAGTTGTGTTTGAAGAAGAGCTGATGTGCGCCTTACATCCATCATAGGTGCCCCACTATGCATCAGATGGGCACCTCCTGAGAGCTATGTTAAAAAGAAGGACCCAAATCTTTGAGAACATTCATCAAACAGTTGGAGAAGTACCCAATGGGCTCCCCACCCCTACCATGGGTGCCTTACTTTGTATAAGATCGACGCCCACTAAGAGCTGAATTTAGGCTGATTTGTTGATGACTTTCATCAAACAATTGGGGAAATCATGCCATGGGTGCCTCGCATCCATCAAGGGGCGCCCCCCATGCTGACTTTTGACTTTCTTTATTTGACCTGATGTTCCTATTTTAACCTTGATTATAGGATGTTTATAAATAAGGGGTTGTCAGAACTTAGGTAGTGTCTTATTCTCTTTCTTCCTTTTTCTCTCTATAAACTTTTCTTTTCTTTTTAATTTTCATTAGTTAGGTTAGATTAGGGTTTATATTTTAAGCTTTCATAATTTACATTTTGGATTGTTAAGAGTCCGTTTATACTCATTTAATAAGTTAAATGGATAAATTTGAACACATTTTTCAAACTCGATGAATAAACGAGCTGCATTTAAACAAGAATAAGCTTAGTTCAACAAGGCTTACAAACAAATTTTTTTATTGATCGTGAACAAGCTTGCTTAAATGTGATTGTGCACCTATGATGTTACATTACCATGATTTTACAAATGGTTTTAGGTATTTCATTTTCATAAATTCCCATGAGTTATTGTGAAATGAATTGATTTATATACTTGCGAGATTTTACAGGTTTTTGTGATCAAATTGAGGAAGAATTATGAAAATCTAAGTTAAATGAGAAAAGAACTAAAGTTATGCTTGAATAAGAGCTGATGAGCACCATACATCCATCATGGGCACCCCACTATACATTAGATGGGCACCTCCGGAGAGCTATTTTGAAGATAAAGACCCAAGTCTTTGAGAACATTCATCAAATAGTTAGAGAAATACCCAATGGGTGCCCCACACCTACCATGGGTGCCCCACCTTATATCAGATGGTCGCCCACTGAGAGGTAAATTTAGGCTGATTTATTGAGGACTTTGATCGAATAATTGGGGAAATCATGCCATGGGTGCCCCACATCTATCGTGGGTTTTTGGTTATCTTTATTTGACCTGATATTCCTATTTTAACCTTAATTGTAGGATATTTATAAATAAAGGGTTGTCAGAACTTTAAGTAGTGTCTTATTCTCTTTTCTCCTTCTTCTCTCTATGAACTTTTCTTTTCTTCTTAATTTTCATTAATTAGGTTAGATTAGGGTTTATATTCAAGCTTTCAAGTTCTACTTTTGGATTGTACTTAAAGACTTGTAAGTGTAATTTGAAAGTAAATTTCTTACTCATTTTGTTTAGTTATTTTGTTTAATCTATTTTGCTTTGTACTTGTTCTTCCTTAATGAATTGGTATGTTTCGTTAGTTTGTGCTTTGGTTATGCCAATAGCTTAGTTTCTTTCTTGACTCAAGCCATTAAAAGTGGTGGTGGTATGGTTAACTCAAGCGTAAATGGTTTTTAAAGTAATATTTTTAGTAATTATCAGCTGGAATCTTATAGTAAGTTAGGGTTCTTTCGAAACCAAGTTATCTGTGTTATAGCCATAGTCTGGTTGTGAGTTTTTACTCATGCGCATCGGATGTTTGGTTCAATGTCCCAGTGACCTGTGGATTATTTTCTAAAACCTTAAATTAAGTTTTTATTCTAAATCAAATCAGCTCGTGTTTTAATCAAAGCTTAGTTACGAGTGGTCATGAGTGGCCACTCATGCAAACCAAGTGTTTGATTCAATGATCCGGTGATTTGGAACCTATTTTCTTAAAACCCTAACTTAAGGTTTTCTTAAGAAATCGATTCATCCGTGTTACAATCAAAGCCTAGTTACAAGTTGATGCTTTACACAATAGGTGCTCAATTAAATGTCCCGATGAGTTTGAAACTAATTTCAAGAGCGTCTAATTACCTTAAATTCCATAAATTAAGTTCTTAATGGATTATCTTCTTACCTAGCAATGCATGTGCAGTTGTTAGGTTGAGTTACGAAACCATTTGAGTGAACCATTATTATTCCATTATTGGATTTGGTTTGAAGCCAAGATTATCTTAGTTATTGTATTTTTAACATTTTCATCTTAAATTAGTATCACATTTCCTTCACTCCACCATTCTCAACCCAAACTATAAGCAAGCATTCCCATAAATCCAAATTTAGGTAGGATAAATTAGGTTCACCTACTAAATAAGAGAACAAATCTTTTGCTTCTAACACAGCCCTCCATGTGAAAAGCATAACCGGCACTGCATATCGTTTTAATAAATATAAATTTGCTACCTATAATGACCCGACACTTGCAGATCAAAGTCAAAATGTTCATGAACAAATTAGTTTATTATTTGGGAAAGTCTTGTTTAAATGCTTATGAACAAACTTATTTATAATTCGTGAACAATCTAACTTAAACTAAATAAACTCACAAAAATTTTCCTTTACTAATCACAAAAAATTTTAGAAGTCAAAGTTTAAAAACGTTAATTTAAAATTTGTCTGTTAAGTTACAAATGTAACATGTTGTTAAACTTGTTCATTAAGAGTCATGGGAACAAGCTTAACAAAAAATGTGTTTATAAGGAGGCTTGATAAAAAGCTCATGAACAAGATCATTCATTGTAAATGAGTTGAGCTAAAGCCTACTTATGGACTAATAAGCTAGGCTCGAACATAAAATTTTGGGATCAATAAAAACTTTGCTCATGCTCAAGCTGGCCAAAAATCCTTAACAAACAAGTTTGAATATAATATTATAAGCTCGATAAAATCTTGAATTCGAGCTTACCAAAATCCTTAACAAACAAGCTTGAACATAATAAGTCAAGCTCAACTAAAGCTAGCCAAAATTTTAACAAATAAACTTGAACATCATAATATGGACTCATTTGCAACCCTAATTAATCTATATAGGGTCGATGACCCAAAATTGGAAACGATTTAAGTTGAAGCAAATTTGCGTTTTCGTAAAAAGTCATGTCATACAAGTAGAATTACCTTTTAAAATTTTAAAAGAGAATAATGTGAGATGATTATAAATAATTTAAAAAATTAAATTTATTGTAATACGTTTTTATTACAGTAATATGATTTCTACTTAATTCTTATCCTTTTTTTACCTTTTTTTTTTTTTTTTTGGTAAAAAATAACAATAGTTTTTTTATAAGTTATTCCAAAAAGAAAAAAAAAGGATGAAAGTTCTTTGATATGCAAACAACCATTGTTCCATTAAAATGACTAGTCGATTTCTGTTCACTTAAATTAGAATTTTAATGGAAAAGTACTATCATTAAAGTATATAAATGTGATTTGTAATAAGTCACTTGGTATCATTCCTCAATTTGAATATGATGTTCCTAACGCTATTAGGGACAATATATTTAGGGTGATTTAAAAAATTAAAAAAATCAGTTCGCCCAAAGTCATCATTCCTATAGGTATAATCAAGTTAAATACACTGTTTTTAACAGCATATTTAGGACGATTTAAAAAATTACAAAAGTCCATCAGAAGTTGTCATAAGAAAATTCATATTTAAATTTCCTTCCTAGTAGTATATTTTAGTGCACTCCCACAGTCCCCAAAAAATATACTTGCAAAAGTAGATCTCCTTATCATCTATTAGTTTTTACTACTTAAATCATGTGATATTGGTGTTGAAGATTAGCTTTAAGTATTCTGACTTTTCGTTATCCTTATAATTCCTTGCATTCATTATTTTTATACTTCTACTATTCTTCAATTCTAGAGACTAAGTTTCAAATTTTCATATTGGGTTTAGTGTGTATAAATAGACTTGACCACATCAAGCAACTACAACTTACGGAAATGAAAATTCTCCTGTAGTATCTATGTGTTGTTTTAATGCCATATCATACTCTTCTTATCACTTATTTATTTATTTATTTTTTAGAGGAAATGAGGGGAGATATATCCACAGCACATTTAGAATGGTGTCATTGCTTATCATTATATTTGACGTCGTTTAGAAATTTTAATGTAATTCAACGAATCATTTGTTTGTTCCATAGATTTGTATCTTCATTATCTAGATAAGTTCTTTTAATTTATTGTTATTTTTTTAATAAAGGACAAGTTTCATTTGCAACAATAACTGTCCATTTGTTTCTAATTTACCTTACTATTTTTGTGGTCTTTTCAGTGTTAAACCTTAATAAGAGAGCATGAAGATACTTTAAACAAAATTCAAAAAAAGAAAAATCTATTTTTCGTAGAGAAGAAATATTTGGCTAAGGCTATACAATGCCATGACAAAATTGTTTAACATGCTTGTCTCAATTTTAACTTGCCTAGAAATCATGAAAAATATTCCCTTAAATTTGTTGATGATATACTACTTACACTGTGCTTGTCTTTCCTTTTTGTTTAAGATGACATAATCAAAATTTTCAACTTGTCTTCCTTCTTAGAAATATATCAATCATAATATTCAATAGTCACCTCTTCTTTTGGTGGGTTAACTTTGTCTGCACAATAACAGGGAGATGTAACTCTACTTAGAAATGATTGATAATTTGCATGTTATTTACCTATTTTCACCTTTGCCTCTTGAATTCGAGGCTTTATAACTAATTATATTTGGATTTTTTTGAATCTCTTTGAAAGCTCTACAAACTCTACTTGCGTATATATAAGGTAACTATTGAAGAAACTCAAAAACCTAAGCTTGCTGTATATTTTTTTGTGAATTTTTTTTATTCTTTTATTTTCAGTTCTTTAACAAAAGTCTATAAAGCATACAACCACAATTCAAAAAAATTATTGTATGAATATGTTTGGTAAAAAAAAAAAAAAGAAGAAGGTACTTTTGTAATAATGGTTGTTAATTTCGCCAAACACATAAAATGTTTGTTTTTACCAAATTAGCAACTTTTGGTGAAAGAAAAAATGTAATTTTAGTTTGGCAGCTAAACACATTTTACACTAAAAAAATTAAGTTCTACACTAGAAGTTACTAATTTTGCCAAACACATAAACGTTAGCTTTTTATCAAAGTAGAAACTTTTGGTGTTATAAAAAAAAGGGAAAAAGTAATTTGTTTTATAGGAAAAAGTGGCTTACGAAAGGGGCTCTATATGTATCAACTTTTCTTTCAATACATGCATAATTATTGGAGCTGGTTACGAGATATCCAATATTTATCTCTATTTACCTCGAAGTTAAAAAGATGTTAACTGAGTAGCCACTTTTGTTCAGCTTTAATTGATTTGTAATCTATCAATTAATTTACAATATTATCCTAAGTCATGAGCTAAATTCCTACCACAAAAATATAATTGTGACTGATTGGGTACAAAAGTAAATTCCTCATAGGGGTTGTTTACGAATTCATGTTATTTTTGTAATTTATTTGTTTGATATTGTGCTTTACCTTTGAATTACATGTAAATACGTTGTACAAATATAAGTGTAATATAACATTTCATTGCACATGTAATGCTTAAATTATATGATCCAATTTATATTGAACATTTAATTTCAATTTTATATTTTCCTATCAAGGCATTACTAATCGCTTATGTTTGTATTTTGACAAATAAGCTTGTCGTTTCTACTTTGTTGTTTATTTGTTGATTTTATTGTGAATTTGAATGACTCATGCACTTATTTTGAGGCTTATTTAATTATATTTATTATTTGGTATGTCTTCTTGGGGCATCTTTAAAAAAAAAGAAGAAAAAAGACCTTTTCAAGTCTTTATATAATGCATTTGGTGTATTTTGTTCTCCGTCTTCCCTTTCCCTCTGATATGTGATCAAACAAACTAGTAAATATATAAAATAAAGAAGGAATCTTTCTCTCTTTGTCCCCATTCTCTTTCATTTGTTTGTTTGTTTAATAAGTATTCTAGCGTAAAACATAATTAATTTGGCTTAGATGCCTCATCATTATAGGTTATCTTTTGCTTATTCTATGAGTTCTGTGATTCAAGAGGTAGGAAAAATTCACTATTGATGATGGCATTTGGATTGGTTACACTTATGTATTTTTTTTTTTTCGATGGCGTTGTGTAGTGACTTATCAACGGGTTTCAGATTTTTTGAAGTTGTGCTTGTTATCTAAGTAATTGTAATAGCACTTAAAGAGCTAGTATGAATTAAATGCCCTTTATCTTAAATCTCTTTTGATCTTTCTAGGAACTAGTTCCAGAAATTTGTGAACTATGGGGTAGTTTTTTTTCCTTTTTTTCTTTCTTTCTTTATTACGATTGTTGTTTGTGAAATAAATATAAGTTTGGCTTTTAGTCAGGGTTTCTAGAACTTGGAATAACCATCGGTTTTGAACTAGAACTCCATAGCTAGTCTAGTGACCAAAGTACTCTATTGATCCTGTTAAAAATTTATCCGGTTTTACTTTGCTTTAGTTTATTTTATTATTGTTTTGAGGATAAATATCATGTGTATGTCCTTTGATTTACAATCTTTGCATTACCTTTGACTTCATTTTTAAGCTCATGGATAATATCTTATGATGTAATTAATAACTACATATGTATTTTAGGTTACAATAAAGAGTTACCAGTGGGTTGGATGGATACCTTAATGATTCCTTTCTAAGAAATTTACACAGTCTTGAAAAGAGAGAAAATTATTAGGTTATGTATGTTAGTTTCCATGCGATCCCACATTATACACACTAAGAGGTTCTATTCTCCTAATAAGATTTTAGGCACCCTCACCTCATAAGTGAAGTTTTATGGTTAAGTTCCACTCATGGTTCTAACATAGTATTAGAGCTAAGTGCAGGACATTTGGGTGTGTAACATACACTTCACGCAAGGGAGTGTGTTAGCTTCCATGTTGTTCCATATTACCCGTGCTAAGAGGTTCAATTTTCATAATAAGATCTCTGGCCCCCTTATCTTATAACTACAATTTTAGGATTGAGTTCTACTCTTTTTTTTTTCTTCCTATTTTTTTAAACCAAACGGGTCTTAAAACTAACAACCTAAAAACAGAACGTATCAAAAGTTTAGATCTTCTCCTTCAACTAATCCTGAATGACAAATTTGCATGCTAGACAAGTTTTCTTCTTATTTAGCCATTAAACAACGCAAGCATAATGAAAAGCATGAGAACAGGGCATCTGAGTGAGCTTTGTTTCATCTCCAAATTCCTCCCAACAAACTACACAACTGAGCTCTTACTCTGTTTCAAAAGTAGATGATGTATTGAATTGTTTCCCTTGAAACACCTTCCCATGTAAAACCACCATTGAACTCCATCGGAGTGCAATTGATAACCACTAGCGTTGATCTTCTTTCTCTTTAGAGCCCCGACATCGAACAAAGATGGGATCAATTGATGACTCATTCGTTGATGAGATTGAGAATTACCAACCGACTCATGAACTGTGGTGGTTATATCCAACAGGGCACTAACTTAAAACTTGTCTATCATCCTAACGCGGTGGGCTGTAGCAACGGTGAAATTCATGATTTCAAAAGTTAGGTAATTGGATATCTATATTAATGTTAAATTTGATTAGTTGATAGAAGACGCTCTCGCTAAAAAGGCGAATTATTGGCAACACAAGAGTCTGAAGATGAATTCGCAATAAAAAATGTGAATGTGGTGCAGCAGTGGGGTTAAGAAAGTGTTTCAAGACGCTTTCAATAACCACCTAATCTTAGAGACGTAAATCATTGTTAGCACGAAAATAAATTACGTACCTTGAAGCCGTATTGAGTTTGAAGGAAAGATTGGGAAGAAGAGATAAGGATTTTATAATTTATAGAGAGACTTAAATATCTAATCCTAGGCAGATTTTATTTCTCATGCTGTCCACATTGCCAACGCTAAAAGATTCTATTCTCCTAATAAGATCTTTGGCATCATCATCTCATAACTTCAGTTTTGTGGTTAAATTCTACTTATGGTTCTACCAATACATGTTATACTAATTGTAGCACCTTTCTAAAATCATTCTAAATTTTTATTAAAAAAATGAATGTATTCAAATAATTCATTATTTTAACAAAAAAATAAAAAGCAAATATACATATGTGACATATAAATGCGTTTTGAAACTAATTTTTTAAAAACACTGCATAAAATATATGCTTCTTATAAATTTATGGTCGAATGGTTCATCCCGTTATATATATATAAATGGATTAATGGTTTTAGTTACGGAATACCTGATATTTATCTCCGTTTACCTCAGAATAAAAAAGATGTCAACTAAGTAGCCTATTTATATTTTGTTTTATTTGATTTCTAATCTATCCATTAGTTTAAAATATTAATCTAATTTATTAGTTAATGTCCCAAGACTAAAATATAACTATGACTGGCTGGGTACAAATGCAAATTCCTCGCAACAATTGTTTATGAATTTATGCTCTTTTTATAATTTAATTGTTTTCTGTTGTACATGACCACTTGAATTTGATATAAATGAGCTGTATTGATATAAATCTAATAGTGCATTTTGTTAACCACATAATACTTAAATTATATGATCTAATTCGTATAGAATATTTAATTTCCATGCTCAATTAAATAATACTAAGAAAAAAATTGTAAAACATTATTAAACCCGATTAAAATGAAAACATGGATACTTGACCTCAGACTTTAGTTATTACCATGTAATAGGAGAAACTTATTTTCATGTGTCCAACATAGTGAAATGGATAAAC
>QLOD02000010.1:17592085-17612259 GCA_003260245.2 Sideroxylon spinosum | reverse complement strand
ATTAATATACTCAAAATTTATAATTTGTGAAAAGAAGAAATGCTAGAAACTTTTTCATATGTATTCCCAATTTACAAACCAATCCTTCTAGCAGCAGTTCCCTACCCAAAAGTATACTTTTCCAACCTTAAGATGCCGAAACTTTTAACACTCAAAAAATCCTTATTATCATCACAATACTTAAAAAATCTAGCTAATAAAAGGCCAAGAAACCAATTTTTGCAGCAGACCCACGTGCTCCTTGTCAGTTTGTTGAAAAATCAAAACTCAAGTTTTTTTTTTTTATTTTGTTTTTGTTTTTTATTCAACATAAATGGTAGAGATGATTAAGAAGATTTACGTGCCAGATAGTTACAGTAAAGATGAATGGATATGGGGAGGTTCCAAGTATGGGAGATTTTCTGTAAAATTGATGTATTTTTTTTTAAATGAAATGAAGAGATTCTGAAGGGAGAAGGTAATAGTAAGGATAGGAAAGGTTGGGGACATTTGTGAAAATTGAAGGTTCCTAATAAATGTAAATTTTTCATACTGAAAGTTATTCATATTATTCTTTCCTCAAGGGGTAATTTATTAAAAAAGGGAACAATTGTGGAAGGCAAGTGTATTTTGTGTGGCAAGGGAAAGATGAGCTTGAATCATTTATTTTGAGATTGTGATGTTGCTAGATTAGTTTGGTTTGATTCATCCACAGGTGTGAGAACTTCAGATTTTGGACATTACATATTCTTTTAACTAGCGAAACTAATCTAAAAAACAAATATACATTTTAGAATTGAATTTTATATTAAGGTGTGACAACATTTGTTTATAGAATATTAGTCATAAATATAAATAACCAAATTTATATTTGGCTAAAAATATGAATAGTTTATCGGACAATCTAAGAATAAATAGCACTAAGAATATAAATATAAATTAATAGTAAGTTAGAGTCAATAAGTACTAGTTTAGTGGTTAAGAAGGACTTGGAATGAACCGTTTTAATTGTATTAGGGTTATACTTGTGACTGATTAGACAATATCATGGGATTGGCCGTTCGTTCCTAGTTTGGTAAGGTGGGGTAGGTGCATTGCTAGGTTCTAAGTTGCAAAAGAAGTAGAAGAACTAGAAAAAAAAAAAAAAAAAAAAAAAAAAAAAGAGGGTACTCTGAGTACACAATGACACTTGACCGAAGAGACTACTAGTTAGGATCACTGGATGTAAACTATGACAATCAACTAGGTTCCATATTAAACATGGCTGTTCTGGTATTCAGGGTCGGTTGGGCCTTCAGCCAATTTAGGCGATGGCCTCAGGCTGAAGTGGGAAAAAAAATTTAAAAAAAAAAAAAGCTCAAATTTAGTTTTGTGAATATATATACATATTTGTATTGATTGCGCTTCCCGCATCGAGAGCATGCAATACGGGAATTCCGGACGACATTGAGGGGAAGGGGAAAAACCATTATTTTAAAAATCGAACCAGACTAATGAGTTGTTGAATTGTCGATCGATCCAAAAAATAGTTTGGTTGGTTCTTTAAATCCATTTAGATTTCGAATGGATAACAAATTGGTAATTCGGCAGTTGAACCGATTCAATTTTTTATGAACCAATTTTTTATTTTTTGAATGGTAAAATAAAACAATTAATTTGTATTAATCTAGAATTGAACTTAGGTCTGTATTGTGACAAAATACTATTTTTTCGCTAAACCATTGATATTTATTCTTTTTTGTTTTTGTTTGATTTTGCTTATCTAATTTATTAGTTTTAAGTGATTTTATTTTAAAATATATTTTATTAATACATTTTATTAGTAAAGTAAAATAAAGTAGAAGAATATATAAAAAAATATAAATTTTTAAAATTATTATATAATTCTAACATATTTTGATATTTTATTTATATATTTAAATATATTTATAGCGCTACGATTTAATTCTAGTTCTATTTCAGTTGGATCGGCGGTTAAATTATTAACCGTGATCAGATCCCACGCGCACTGTCGATTAAGTTTCTTTCTCTTCTCTCTGTCTCTGCCTCTCGTCTGCTGTATCTTTACCCTCGTCTCTATGCACTGTGTGGACTTCTGCATAAGGTAATATTGTTTCAAGTTTTAACTCCCTTCTGCTTTGTCAACAACCTCACCCAAATAAGGATGCTATCCAAATAATACATATGATTTGGGAGTACAAGTACACTTGTAAAGAGACAAAGACACGCACTGAACTTTGATTATGTATTCATAAATACTTATGAATAATGTGTATGTATATATAAAACCCCTATTATTGTTCTTTTCATCATTAGGTTACTTTCTATTCATTTTCTTTAGAAATAAGAATGAGCCCTATTATTGTTCTTTTCATCATTAGGTTGGTTTCTATTCATTTTCTTTAGAAATAAGAATGAGCTTGACAAGCTCCTGATTGTAATCATCTATTGTTGAATGATATTACTTGAATCCATTTGCTTTGGAATATAGTTGTCTTACTTTCCTGCTAGGGTTCCGATGTTATTTCCTTTACACATGAATAAAGACTTCTTGTTTTGTTGAAATTTGATTTTTTGAAATTGCTTATAAAATATTCTTGACGGTATCGGTACAAATTGTTTCAGTTGAAAGAAACTTTTTAAAATTCAAATTAATAAAATATTATTTAAGATCAATTATGTTACAACATAAATTAAATAGAATAATTATATGATCCATTGAGAGGACGATATTAGATTGTTTTGAATATAAAATTTTAATTCTTAATTTTGTTGACTCAAAAAATTATAAATATTAAATACTTTAAATTCATTTTTTTTTCCACCTTAAACCCCTAAATAGTTTGATATGACTATGCTGATATCATATTAAAAAATTAAGAATTGACAGAATAGCTTGAATAATCTAGATTTGTATTTATCCTTGTAGATAAAATATTTACAAACTGAACTACCCCTAGACTAAATACATAAATACCTTAACAGAGACCATAACCAATTACAGGTTTCTCGGTATGGGACCCAAGAAGCAATTCCCATTTTTCATCTTCAACATCTTGCATCACCATATATATGTGTCTGCTCGTGCATCAGTAAGTACATATTTCAGCTTTTTTTTTTTTTTTTTTTGGGTGACCGGACCTCCACCGGTTTATTGTAACACTTAACGAACTGTCTAACCCTTAATGAACTGCCTACCCGATAGGTAAACCAGGGAATCACGCAACACTCCACAAACCACGCGAACCAGTCTTATGCTTTGTGTGGGAACCCAAAGGCTTGGAATCAAACTCTCAATCTTCCTTGGGAAAACCATGAGTTCTGACCAATTGTCCTATATCAGTTCAGCTTCTTGTGAATGAACTTTGTGTATCTCCCATTACAAAGGCGTGGCCTACAGTTGGATCCAAGACTGACCAGGGTATTTCTTAACTCCCCTTTCTTTCATCAAAGCCCTCAGTTTAGTGACTTCCTCCCATCTGCAACTGGTTGCGTATGTGTTTGATAACAAAACATAAGGTCCGGCTTCTGATGGTTCAAGCTCAAGTAGTTTTTCAGCAACCCACCTTGCCATCTCATCATTTTTGTGAACTCGGCAGGACGATAGAAATGCTTTCCAAACTGCACTCAGATGAGAGATATTATTTTGAAATATAAAATCCTTTACCATGTTCAAGCGACCAGCGCGACCAAAAAGATCTACCATGCATGTCAAGTGCTCAACTGAAGGCTTTATGCCATAAACTTCTTTCATTAACTTAAAATACTTGCAGCCTTCCTTGAACAAAGCTGCATGGCTGCATGCAGTTAAAACCCCAATAAAAGTCACTTCATTCGGTCTAATACCCTCGTTCAGCATCAACTCAAAAAGCGAAATCGCTTCCCCTCCTTGCCCGTGTGAAGCGCAGCTTGATATCATTGAAGTCCATAACACAATATTTCGAACACTAGCAAGTCTGAAAATCAACCAAGCATCATCTAACTTCCCACATTTTGCATACATATCAACCATGGATGAACTCAAGTAAACGTCTGATTTGTGCCCAATTTTAAGTATGTGTGCATGGACATGTTGACCGAGCTCCAAAAGCCCAGCATTTCCACATGCTGAAACAATGCTCGTGAGGGTGAACTTGTCGACCTCAATCCCTTTACAAACCATAGCGCTAAAAAGCTTTAAAGCATCTTCCAACCTACCATTGCGAATGTAGCCAGTAACCATTGAACTCCATGAAACAAATCCAACAATTAATTCATTACGAGACATATTAGAATTTTGTGTCCTCATGTAATCTAGAGCTAAGTTTTGAAAAACTGCTGAAGCCTTCTCCATCTGTCCGCATTTGCAATACATATCAATCAGTGAGTTCCTCACGAAACCATCATTGTGGATTCCAATCCTCAGCACCTTGTTATGGATTTGTCTTCCCATTTCCAGAATAGACAAACGAGAAACCAAACCCAAAGATATGGAGAAAGTAACTTCATTGAATATGGGTCCAAAATCTGCCATTTCATAGAGAAGATTCAATGCAATACTTTCAAACCCATTACGAAAATGGCCAATTATGATGGTGTTCCAAGTAGCAACATCCTTGAAGGGCAACCTTCTGAACAAATCCAGAGACTTCTCCATGTCTCCAATCTGTAAATATCCATCAATCATTATATTCCATGATATAGTATCTTTGTCAACCATCGATTCAAATAGTCTTTCTGCGCAGTTAAAGACCTTGCATTTCACATAAAGATTGAGAATGGAGTTTGCCAGCGCAACATCTAAATCAATGCCATTGCGTAGAATCAACCCGTGGATTGCCTTACCCATTCCAAGTTCACTCAGATTAGAAAAACACTTCAAAATGCTTGTAAAAGTGAATCGATTAGGAAAAACGCCTTGCTCGTGCATCTTGGAGAAGAGATCCACTGCTCTTCTAGAGGAACCGCTTTCAGCCAAACCCGAAATCATAACAGTCCAAGTTTGGACGTCTCTGTGACGAATTTCATCGAACAGTCTTTGTGCATGACCCAAAAGCCGCGACTTCACGTAGAGATTCAAAATATAATTTCCTTGATCTAAGTGGTGAAGAGAACCGCGCTTGATCAATTTGACGTGAACGATGTCAGCCGAGAATGAGTTTCTCAAATCAACCGAGGACTTGAATGATCTGGCTTGTAAGTCATCAATGTGAGAGGATGATGAGGAAGAGTGAATCAACCAATAAGATTGGAAGTAGAAATCTGTGTTGATTTTTCTTGTTAAATAAAATAGAGGAAGAGAACAAGAGTTTGAATGACGCATAACCATGTTAGTCCGCCAACAACAAACATAGCTCCATCTCATTGTTGCATTGTATTGCCACCAATGCTATTGTTAATAATTTGGTGCCATTAGCTTTTCAAACAAAGGATATATCCTATTAGAATCCATTGGTTACCTTTAATTAGTAAAATCTTGAATTTGTTTTTTAATAGTTACTAATTCGAGACTGAAGTATTTGTCCGCTCGTTAATTTTGAAATTTTAAACATTAGTCGAGAAGTTTATAAACTGATTCAGATATTTTTGATTAAAAAAAAAATATATTATTAGAATTATTTTACATATTCCGAATATATATTGTTAGAATTATTTTACACATTCCAATCCCAGATTCATTCGAAGGGCATGATTAAAAAATTATTGACAAGGGGTTTTTAGGAATTTTAAAAAACAATTAGGTTATATTGGGACATAAATTTATGGAGGAAAAGAAAAAATGAAAGAAAATTATAGAGATGTAAACACTATTATTATTATTATTATTTTCTTTTTACAGTGTTGGAAGAAAAAAAATTTTGATCAGCTCAACTAATTCGCAAGCTTTCGAATTATTCAAGGAACAAAAATTTGTTAATCATCTGTAGGAAGCAAATTAGCCCTCATAATATGTGGACTAAAATTAAGAAGATTACAGGCTCCATTTTATTTTTTTGATGGGTTAGAGGGTTCCATTTGTCTAAAAAATCACTGCATAATATTTTTGGGGTTACAATAAAACAATTGATGTCCCAATGTCAAAGTTTATCAAAACTAACCAAAACTCAATAACTTTTATCAATTTTTTTTTTTTAGTTTTTTCCATTCAAATTTTTATATATATCACTTTTACATCAATTTTTTTTATTTTTCTTGTACTTTTTTTGCCATCCTAACACTACCATTATCCTGAAAGAAATTAATAGACATAAATAAACAAAGGGATAATTGTTTTTTTTTATCTTTTATACTTAAGGTAAAAATCACTTCGACTATCTAAACCTTAAAAAACTATCTTTGCACTACTTATATTTTAGACTAAAGAGAAGTTGTGAATGTTGTTAAATTTTGGATGAAAATACAAAAATATCTATATAAAATCAAATAAAATTAGGGTGTAAATGTAATTTTTAAAATTATTAAAAGCCAAAACTATTATTTTTGACTCTTTTTTAACGATTCATATTAATTTAAAATATAAGAAATACAAATATAAATTTTTAAAGTGTAAGAGTATGAGTAATTTTCACCTTTTAAGTGCACCCTCTAAGCATCATATACAAAAATAAACAACCAAAGAATACGGCTACAAACCAAATATAAAATTGTACACGTATAAGGCTACAATCCAAGATGGATTTAGTATTGAATTATGTTGATGTATTGACAAGTATGATAAAAATCTTGAAAGCTCTGAAGCAATGATAAACAAGTGGACTTACGATAATAGATTAATTGAATTTTACCAATAACTGGTGACAACCCAAATCATGTAATGGTAGATAGTCATCGAAGATATTTTTCAGTATTAATCTACCAATTCTCTGTCATAATTATACTTCTCTTATTATTATGACTATTTTTTTTCACACACATTTTAGTTTGTTCCACAATTTACATTAATTAGATAGACATAAAATATAAGTTTTCAATGTGGCATAATGTAATATGGTTTATACACTATTTTGATTAATTACAACCAAGTAAATCAAAATAATTATTTTTCCACTAAAATCATATATGAATCGTTTTCCTTTAGAATGATGATGGTTCTATTCAATTGGAAACTAGACAAATTAAGTCTTTTTAATAAAGACAAATTAATGGTTTCCTTTATAAACACAAATTAAGTCTTTTTAATAAATAAAATAATATTTTATTTTAACATCTAATCTAATATCTAATACTAAAAGAATGTTTTTCTCTCTCCTCTTCTCCTTACTCCTAATTTTACGTGACATGTTTCAATACTTTCCGTTCTCTAAATATTCTCTTCTCATTAATTCACGAAGAATTTACTTTTCTTTATCTTAAATCGATAGATGAATTAAACTTTACTCTTTATTTTTTTTTTATTTTTTTATGTGTGTGTATAAAGCCGTTAGAATTGTCTCATATGACCTTGATTAATGCAAAAGCTCATTAATTTATGAAATGAACCTATTTGCTTAATGGTCTATTATAGTTGGACCCATTTGCTAATTAATTCAAGGGATTAGAAATTACTGGACATTACCTAAATTTAAAAAAATTAATATATTTTCAAATTTATAAGCACAAAAAATGCCTAAATGTTAATAGTAATAAAAATATCTAAATATTAATTAGATTTAGGAGTAATATTTTTTTTATAAAAATTTAAATTTGTCATTTTGGCAATTTAGTTAAAAAATTATTTCAATAATATTTTTAATTCAAGTCAATAACTAAAATAATAGATGTATATATTAAAAATTTGACAAACATACGGCTTGATGAAGTAGGTTTGAGATTTAATATATATTCTAGAGCTAAATTAGATTTTCAGAATTGAGTCTCGTTGAGATTTGATAAAAAACATAAATTTTTAATACTCATGTAAAAACAAGATTTTAATCAACTCTATCTACTTATTAAAATTGACATGAATAAAAAAATATAGATATAAAAAAATAATTCAATAACTATCATTTGAAATTATACAACTTTATTAGAATAATTATAATATATATAAAAATTTATTT
Source organism: Sideroxylon spinosum (assembly GCA_003260245.2). Taxonomy (NCBI): domain Eukaryota; kingdom Viridiplantae; phylum Streptophyta; class Magnoliopsida; order Ericales; family Sapotaceae; genus Sideroxylon; species Sideroxylon spinosum. The sequence continues at coordinate 17,604,259 of QLOD02000010.1, read as the reverse complement.
TTTTAATAAAAAATTATTATATAATTTTGTGCATCGCATGGGTCAACGTTAGTAAAAATATATAAAAATATTTTTTTTTGTATTTATTGTTGTTAAAATCTTTTTTCCTCAACTACTTTTGATTCATGACGAACAAATCCAGTTAGATTTAAAAGATTCAGTTTGTTTTGTATTTTAATCTAAAGTATGAGAGATTATGTATTAACATCGGTTTGGATGTAGAGAAATAGGAAGAAAAAATTTTAAAATTTAACTCTTGTTTGAGAGTTTTTTTTTTTTTTTTGGGAAAGAAAAGAAAAAATGGGAAGAAAAGTGAATGGTTACTTTTTTAAATTTTCATTCTTCCAAAAGTGAGAAGAAATGGAGAAAAAAAAAGTTATTTAATGAAATTTTTAAAATGATACATTTACCCATGAAATAAAGACTAAGACAAAAAAATTTGAAATATGTCTTAGAGCAAATTAGATCTTTTAACTTCATCAATTTGGTGAATTTCCATAACTCTTCTCAAACTTCATCTCTTTCCGGCTGTTAGATAAGTTTTTTTTTTTTTTTTTTTTTTCAATAACTTTCTGCACTATCTATTTTTTTTATTAGTTCAATTACATTGCAAGGCTTGGTTTGATTTCTTTTTATGTAATATATATATGTGTGTGTGTATGTTGCAGTTCATCAAGTGCTGTTTCAACACTTTACTGGTTGTAATATTATATATGTGTAATATATATATGGTTATAATATATGTCTAATATATCTATCTATATGTGTGCATGACGTAATATATATATATATATATTATATAATATGTATTATATTATATGATATATTTATTTTTATAATATACATAACATAATATATTATATAGTACATACATATATGCTTATAATATATGTCTAATATATATAGATATCTCTGTGCGTGACACAATATATATATTATATATAATATGTAATATATTATATTATATTATATAATATAGTATATATATTTATTTTTATGTTATACATAATATAATATATTATATAGTATATATATTTATATAGTATATTTATATGTATTTGTGTGCGGCGTTTGTCAGTTTATTTGTTTTCTTACTCGAATCAATTTATTAAATTATTATTATTATTATTTAGTTACATGAAATCATATTTGTATTTATTTTTAATCATTTCAAGATGGATATTTTGTCCTATTTGATGTATTGATTCTTTATTTACTGATAATATAGGAGATTTATTTATTGATAACATAAAGGTATAATAGTAAAATAACAATAAATATTTTCTCTTCCTCCTATTTCTTATCAACTCACAAATAAGAAGGAAAAAAGTAATTATCTTCTTTCTCTCCCAAACTTTCAAACAAATGGAAAGAAATTATTATAATTTCTCTTCTTTTCTTTTCTCTCCTAATTAATTTTTTTTTTCTCTCCTAAACTCATAAACAGCCCTTAAAATAAAAGGGTCATATGTTTTTGGGTCAAACTTTAAGGAAGTAAAACATAATTAGCCAATGAAAAATAAACACTTACATTTACATTTTACTATTTGTTTACTTTCTCAATTTCTATATAAAAGTATTACAAAAATATTTTTTGGAAAAAAATAAACAAATACTAACTCATATTTTTTAATAGGGATGGATTCGAGTCAAGCAAGCTGAGCTTTAGCTAATTCAAGCTTGATCAGAAATTAGTTGACTAGAACTTAAGTTCAAGTTTTTGTATGCGCTGAGCTTGACTCCATAAGAAAAACGATATAATCGAGCTCAACTTTCAGATAGTTGGACTTAGGTACTATGCCCTCGGGTTCAAGCCATATCAATTAAGAAAGAAAAAGAACTTTCATAACTGCAAATTAAAGAAAGGATGTTTCACATTTAATTAAGAATGAAAAAATAAATTGGCAAGTGTTCTTTAAAATTCAACAACTCATTTTTTAACCTTCGTAACTACAAATCTTGATAACTCAGTAAACTCATACACTCCAAATGGTCGAATCCAAGCCCAGAAAAATGTTGATACATTGGTGTGGTACTTACCAAAAAATTTCTGATACTTAAGTTAGCAAAAGAGTTGGGAAAGTATTTTGACAGAGTGTTTGTTCGGTAAGAGTGTGATACCTATGTACTTATGAAAATGTTCTATACATAGAGAAATATGAGACTTGTATGGACACGTTACACATGACATCACATAATCATACTCTCCACTCATATTATGCCACCTGTACTTATGGATCCTAAGATTGATTCCCTTAATTGGTTATCAAAACCGTTAACAAATAGGCAGCATTTGTATAGGCGGATATCGCGGAATATATTAGAAAGTTGTTATACATATGACTATGACACAAGCAATCTCGTCCTGTTTTATCATGGTCGTTCGGTCCTGATTGAGGCTCGTATTGCTCGATCGGATCGAGTCATCAAATCGATTGTTCGGGTAAGCCTGCTCTGATTAGGTATACCCTATCAGATGGCCTCGATTCCTTTGGACACCCAAAGCGGGCTGAGAGGAATCCCATAGTTGCCTTGCTCAGAATCCGCCCCATCAAATGCTTTTACGTGGCATATTAAAGTAAGAAAAAAGGCAATTGAATGGTCGCTCAAAGAATTCTCTCAATTTTAATGATTAAGAAATATTTCATTAGTTTTAACGGGACCTATATCTTGACAATGGAAGTTGAATGTTGCTTTCGACAATGATCTTTAGCTATAACTTAAAATCACTAATATAATGCTTGAAGAAATTTTTGTTTTTCTTTAATTAACTTTGTATATAAAAAGGCATTATCTTTAATCCTCAAGACAAATTTTCTCTTTAATTAGCAAACTCGTATGTGTATATGTTAATGGGTGATAGGGTATATCCGATCAGAGTAGGCTTACTCGAATGATCGATCTGATGACTCGATCTGACCAAGTAATAAGAGCCTCAGTCAGGACCGAATGACCATGATATAATAGGATGAGATTGCTTGTGTCATAGTCACATGTATAATGGCCTTGTGACATATTCCATGATATACGCCCATGCAGATGTTGCCTACTTGTTAACTACTTGTCGTTGTTCAATTACCTCACTCACAAATATAAGTTCAGATTATATGATTTGAGTAAGTGAATTGAAGCAAATTTCCCCCAAGTGCAAGGTGTGGTTATAGCACAATAAACTGGTGACTACCAGGTCGATTTTCACAGGGACCTAAGGAGCAAATGAACGGTTGATTCTAATGACTTAAAGTGGCAAAAACATGGCTCACATGAATTGAAAACAAAATGAAAATCTGGTTTGATGATGGTTGAAGGTTTTGGAAATATGAGTTTTGTAATGAAAGTTAAATTTATTTAAAATCTAAAATTAAAAAAATGGGCAAGGTTAGTTCAATGCCTTTCCAAATCAGTCTCAAAATGCCAAGAGTGTATAAATCACCAATCCTATTTGTTCTAATTTATGGGAAATTAATTTTAATTGAATCAAGCCATAGATCGAACATATGATGTGCATAACCTATCCTAAGGACAATAGAAGTTCTAAGTATAGCAACTTTCATACATATTTGCAATGAAAGTTCTAAGTTAAGTAACTCCTATGAACTCATCGATAAAATATGTAGATCCATGTCAATCGGACCTTGAATCAATGATTTCTAGAGTAATTAGAAACAAATAGAATTGGTAATTAAAGAATTCAATATAAACCCATGTAGATCGGCATCTTGAGCATCATTGGAAAGGATATTGTCCTTGTCTTGGCCCAAGAAAACTTAGCCAATCATTCTAAAAAAAATAGGAACAGAGATAGACATTAGAAATGGAACCATTCAAAACTGAAAATGAAATTTGCTTGCAAATCAAAGTTAGGTTACAGCACTTAGAAATGAGGTGCAAAAATTAAAATGAGAAAACCCAAATTAAAAACAAAAAGAAAAACTTCAAGCTATTTCTCTATCAAAAACTCTCTCTAAAACTAATTCTCCAGCTCTCTAATGGTGCGTGCTTCTTAATGTGTATTTTTTTTTGTATATTCCTTTTCTCCTCCGTATTCTCATTTTGTATACATGAGGTCTGCTCTACTATCTGCTCCACTCATTCCTTCCAGAAAATCCTCATTCTGTTAAACGATTCCCCCCTTAATTACAGATTCACATGGGAGAAGTTGCAGTAACTTGGAATTTGTTACTGAGATGTTCTCCCTCATTTGGACGCTTTGAAAGTGTATTCGAATATGTAATATCCTTCAGCATTTACCACCAGCATTCGAATGAATCATTCTCACATTTGAATGAACTTTCTTGCTACCAGATTTCCCAGATTGATGATTTAGCCTTATTGTACTGAATTCAGATGAGAATTCTTCCTTTTTTCCTTTGCATCCTCAATACAGCCCAGATTGCTTCTCATAGTGAAAAAAATTAGCATATGTTCCATATTTGAGTGGTAGGGATGAATTCTGTACAAAACAAAAATTTACATCATTCATACGCTATAAAAAGGTGTAATTACATAGAAAAATATGTAACAATGTAAGTCCAATCATTAACGGTTTTGATAATCAATTGAAGGAATCAACATTGGGATCTGCAAGTACAAGAGGCATAATATGAGTGGAAGAGGAGTATAATTGTGTGATGCTCATGTGTAACGTGTCCATATAGGTCCCACATTTCTCTATATATAGACCATCTTCATAAGTAAACAAGTATCATACTCTTACCTTACAACAACTCTGTCAAAATACTTTCTCAACTTTTGTTAACTTAAGTATCAGAGATTCTTTAGCAGGCATCACACCAATGTATCCCCTTGTTAATTGAGCACATAATCAAGGGCTGTTGAAGTAAATGGCAGTGGAAGCAGTGACGGGCAAGGATTAGATAGAGCTAGTGTTATGGGGGAGAATGAAATCCCCATCAGATAACCAGAGGGATCCAGGAACAAGAAAAGACAATTGGAGTCGACGATAGAGTTGGCAGTCACTTCGAGGCATCACGCACTGAAGCGGTAAGTGTGAGGGACACCAGTTGACCAATGGAAAGAACCAATAAGGGCCATGTACGCTTAAATTCATGTCATTCTTGTGGCTGTTAAAGGCTTAGACGCAATGGACGAGGCGGACGCTGATGGAGATTCACCATTCTCTCAGATGGTAATGGCTTGTCCTTTGCTACCCAAATTTAAGGTGCCAACACTTGACTCCTTCGATGGATCGAAAGATTCTTTTGACCATCTTAAGACTTATAAAACTCTAACACATACATACGCTTATCCCGATGAGATCATGTGTCGAGTGTTCCTGGCAACGCTCAAGGGCCTAACTCGGTCGTGGTTTAACAAGATCAAGACGAGCACCGTCACCAATTTCTCATAACTTGGCAAGCTATTTTTGGGTCATTTTATTAGAGGAAAGCGGCAAAGAAGACTAGCTACTCACCTTCTAGCAATTAAACTGGGCAAGGACGAGCCCCTCAAAGACTATGTCAGGAGGCTCAATAAGGAAGTTTTGGATGCTAATGAAATGGATGACAAGGTGGCTGTCATGGCCTCTATAAGCGGGCTGAGAACGCCTAGATTTTTGGCTTCTCTTCTTGAGAAAGCACCTGTTGATATGGCTAAGCTAATGGTTCATGCTAAAAAACATATCAACGTGGAGGATAGCCTAAAGGAAAAACGTGAAAGCGGTGGATTAGGAAGCTCCAAGATGGATAAGAAGAGGCCGAATGACCCAGGGAGTACTCGGGGTTCTCGAAATTCCAACAATCAGAGGTATGACTAAAGGTCTGACCAAGGTGTGCAGTGATATGGTGACCTTGATGATGATTTTTCGTCTCTTAACAAGAGATTGGAGAATGGTCTCGATGAAATTCAGGATGATTTAGCCTTGAAGTGGCCCGAGAAATTAAGGACATTATCTATAAAGTGATCCAGAGCCAAGTAATGCAGATTCCATAGGGATTATGGTCACGACACTGATGACTGCTTCGATCTGAAGTGATAGATCGAGGAATTGATAAGGCAAGGGAGGCTCGCTTGGTTCGTGGCTGGTTGGGGCAACAATAAAAGGGCCACCAAATGAAAGAGCCCGAGAAGAAGAAGCCCTGACCAAGAACGACGAAACAATCAACCGATCAAAGAGATAAGGGTGATTTCTGGGGGAGTTCATGGTTGATGGGGAGTCTTCTAGTGTAAGGAAAAAATACACTCGAGAGGTGAGTAGAGAGAAAGAAGTGTTGGTAACTGAATGACCATCTAAGAAGTCAAAAGCACAGTCCCAATGGATCACCTCTACAAAGGAGGAGGCAAATGAGATATGCCAACCTCATGACGACCTACTTGTTATTTCATCTATAATAGCAAATTTTAAGATTTGGAGAATCTTAGTAGATAGTGGGAGTTCAATAGATATCCTATATCAGGGGGTATTTGAGAAAATGAAAATAGTAAAAGAGAAGGAACAACTAGTCTTATCAGCTTTGGTTGACTTCACAAGGCATCAAGTGATGCTTCTTGGTTTCATAGTGCTATCGCTCACTTTGGGGGGAGAGCCACATCAGATGACCAAGATGATTAATTTCTTGGTAGTAGATTGCCCTTCAGCATATAACGCCATTTTGGGTAGGACTTCATTGAATCAATTTAGGGTAGTCATGTCTAGTTATCATTTGAGGGTCAAATTTCTAACTAACAATGGTATGGGATGTGCAAAAATTGATCAGAGGGTTGTCGAGAATGCTACGTCTCATTACCAAAAGGAGATGTGAGCATGAAGGCTCCAGTGGTAGATGGACTAGGAGTCCGAGATGATGAGGAGCTTAAGAGAGAAAACCAGTAAATGAATTGGAGGATGTCATGATCGGCACTCCCAAGCAGAATAAGACGGTCAAGGTACGCTCGGAAACTCCCGAGTAGTTAAAGAGTGAGCTAAAGAATTTTTCAGTGAGTAACTCAGATGTCTTTGCTTGGTCCCATGAGGATATGCCAAATATTGATATAAAGGTGGTGACTTACCATCTAAACATTTTCCTGGGGGCTAAGCCGATCACATCGAAGAGAAAGATCTTCGCACCCGAGTGAAACGAAGCGATTGAGTAGGAAAAGTTATTGAAAGCCAAATTCATTTGGGAAGTTCATTATCCCACCTTGTTAACAAATGTGGTCATGGCGAAAAAGTTAAATAAAAAATGAAGTATGTATGTAGATTTCATTGATCTTAATAAGGCCTGTCCAAAGGACAGTTTCCTACTATCCACAATTGATTTGTTAGTAGATTCCATAATAAGTCACGAGATGCTATCATCTATGGATGTGTTCTTGGGATATAGTCAAGTAACATTGGCCGAGTAGGATCATGAACACGTAACATTCATCACTGTTTGAGGATCATGTTACGATAATGTTATGCCTTTTAGATTGAAGAATACTGAGTGACATATTAAAGACTGATTAACAGGATAATCTCTGGTGCTTTCATATGATTAAAGAGCAAGAAGAATAATATGGAGGCATTGGTGTTGATAAGTAAGCTTTGGAGGATTTTAAAAATTGCCTAGACAGCATTGGAGTGTTAGACCTTAATTACACAGGTTAGTTCTTCACATGGTGGAACAAATAGGAGGCTGCAAGTGCTGTCTTCAGAAAGGTTGATCGAGTTCTCATCAACGAAGCTTGGCTTTACATATTTATAAAATCTAGAGCAAGTTTTCTGTCACTTGGAATCTTAGATCACTCTCCAAGCCTTGTTCATCTTAGAACTTAGGTACCACCAAGGAAGAAACCCTTCAAGTTCTTTAACTTTAGGACTAAGCATGAAGTTAAAGGAACTCCCATGTACCAGCTGTGCACAAAACTCAGAATACTTAAATCTAAGTTAAAGGTATTTAACTCTCAACCCTATGGTGATATCACTAAAAGGGTCCAGCAAGCCAGGGAACAATTAGAGAGCATACAAGCTAAACTCTTTCTCAACTCCTCAAATTCTGCTACAATATAGGAGGAAAAGGAAGCTCTTGAAAACTATACTTATCTTCTCCAAGCTGAAAAGGTATTCTTTAAGCAAAAGTCTGGAGGCAGCGTGATTAAATTAGAAGATCAAAGCACAGCATACTTCCGTAGAAAGGTTAAAGCTCATAGATCCATAAACAAGATTATCTCAGTTCTTGATAAAAAAGGGCTTATGCATGAATATTATGAAGAAGTTAAGGCCATAATTATGCAACACTTCAAGGACCTCCTTAGCACCTCTTCTGATTACCCAGGTGATTTCAATCCAGTCAAGATCATCATGTCTACTGCAATTCCTATTGATATACTTAATGAGCTGGCTACTGAAGTAACTTGCGATGTGATAAAAGCCACTCTCTTCTCCCTACCAAATCGAAGGCACCTGGCTCAGATGGCTGCACAGCCCCCCTTTTTAAGGAGGCTTGGGATATAGTTGAAAACGACTTTGTCAAAGGTCTTTAATCTTTTTTCACTCCAGTAAACTGCTTAAGGAGATAAATACCATAGCCATTGCCCTTGTGCTTAGGGTCCCTAATCCCAATTCCATGGGGGATTATATACCTATATCTTGTTGCATTACTATCTACAAATGTATTTCCAAGTTGATTGCCAATAGGTTACAAAAGGTCTTTTACTTAATCATCGGCTCTTATCAAGCTACATTCATCAAAGGGAGATCTATTTCATACCAAATATGTCTCATGTAAAAACTTGTCAGGAATTACCATAGAGATGGAAAGAGCCCAAGAAGTGCACTAAATATTGATCTTGCCAAAGCATTTGATTCCGTTGCTTGGAACCTCACATTAGACATTCTAAAGGCCTTGGAACTACCATCAAATTTTAAGAGTTAGATTGAGGCTTGCATCACTACTCTAAGCTTCTACATTTTTATTAATGGCTCACTTGAAGGCTATTTCAATCGTGCTAAAGGGTTAAGGCAAGGTGACCCATATTTCCTTATCTATTTATCCTTGTTATGAAGTTCTTTTCCAGGCTCTTTGCTAAGCATATTAACAAAGGTAAATTTAGATACCATCCTAAGTATGAGGATCCTATGATTAGCCATATCTACTTTGCTGATAATTTGTTTATTCTTTGTAAACTTGATGAGCGCTCTTTCCTTACTATCAAACACAAGCTCATGGAGTTCCATAAGTTTTCTGGACTTCTCCCAAACAACTCTAAAAGTAATTTTTTTGTTGCTCGTCTTAATAAAGATAGGAAGTACCCTCTTTTCTTTATCATTCAATTACAATTCAGTGCATTACTAGTAAGATACTTGGGAGTTCCATTGATCTCTTCAAAGCTAAGCTCTACTGACTACACTGGTCTTATAGATAAAATGTTGCATAGGTCCAACGAAGCTCTATCCTATGCTGGCAGAGTGCAGCTCATCAAGGACGTCCTATTTAGTATTAGTGTTTGCACTTCATACTACATAAGAAGGTTTGTAATTCCCTTGAAAAAAATTGATGGTTTGGTCTGGCACTGAACATAAATCTCATGGTAGTAAAGACCCTTAGGAAATTATTTGTAGACCAAAGAAGGATGGTAGCTTGGGAATTAAAAAGATTGATGTATGGAATAAGGCTGCCATGCTTAGACATTTATGGAATCTTTGTTCTACTAAGCAATTTCTATGGTCCAATGTTGCAAGAAGCAATTATTGACAGGCAAAAACTTTTTGTAAGTAAAGGCACCCTAAGACTGCTCTTGGACTTAGAGAAAACTTCTCAAGCTAAGGGGCATAACTATCCAATTCTTCATGTACTCCATAGGCAATGCAAATTCAACTTCTTTATGGTTCAACAATTGGCACCCCTAGGCCTGCTTGTTTCTAAGTATGGCCTTAGAAAGACTTCTGATGCAAGTATTCCATTAGATGCTAAAGTCTCTATGGTTGTCTCTTGTAATACTTGGTCTTAGCCTTTTCTCACCATTTGGATCATTACAAACAACAGCTCCTACTTGGTTGCAGCTATATAGTCAACACTTCGGGAACCAAAACCTGTCACTCATTGGCATAAAATTGTTTGGTTTTCTAGCTGTATTCCTCGGTATATCTTTGTCTATTGGTTAGCCATTCAAAAAAAGTTGAACACTCTTGATAGACATATAAAGTGGGGTATTGCAGACTCTAAAAAATGCACCCATGTGATAGAAGATAAGACAGTAAGCCATTTGTACTTCTCCTGCTCCTTTTCAAATGAAGTTTGGAGTTTAGTCTGCACCTATGCAGTACTCAAAATCAAAGGAAGAGATGGGATGACGAAATTCCATGGGCTTCGGGGAAATTTAGTAAGAAATCTTTTTTGATAGCAATGTATGCAAACTTGCTTGGTTTGTAGTCATTTACTACCTATGGTTTGAAAGGAATGCTAGAATATTCAGAGGTAGTGCATCTTCTAGTAGCAGCATTATGGCAACTATCAAATATGAAGTCTAATTACGTGTAATGCAAAAGCTTAGAGCTAAATATACTTTTGAGGACCAAGAGATATATAGGAAATGGGGGATCCAATTATGTAAATAGATGATAATGATTTTTTTGTAAATCGGGATGTACTCCTAGATGCTTGTATATTCTTTTCCTCTTAATCTAAATTTTCTTAATTACCAAAAAAAAATAAAAATAAAAACAATAGTGGTCCGAAGTGACTCACAGCTAGTTGTAGAACAAGTGCAGGAAGATTATGAAGTGTGGGGAGATAACATGACTGAGTATTGTCAGCTAGTGAAAACTTTTTTAACGAGTTTTGTAAAGTTCTAACTACAAAGGATTCCAAGGCTACAGAATGAAGAGGCAAATCGATTGGCCAAAATTAATCCTCAGGGGAAATTGCTGCAGATATTCTGATTGAAGTACTGGATTCCTCAAACATCCGAATCCTAGAAACCAACTGTATTTTGAGCTATTTTATTTATTTTCAAAAGCATAAAATGAAAAATAAGTTTAAAACAGAAAATAGAAAAAAGAAATAAAGAAACCAAACAAACACCACATCCATTTACGTTGATGTGTCAAATTTCTTGAAAAGGGGAAAAAAAACAACACAAGCCCTAAAAAAGAGAAAAAAAAAAAGGGAGAAAAAAGATAAACACCTCTGAAAAGTACATTTATGCATCAAACAAACGATCAGGATTCACCATCATCAAATCAAATAAGTTATTATCGGGAAATGGGTTTCTGGAGAATTGATGACAGAGATTAAAGGAATAAGTTTTCAACTAATCTTAAGAAAATTAACTGTTGGTACAAAAGTTATAAGTAGCACGTAGCAATATCCCCGAGCACAGCTCTCGAGCTAGAATGTGCTCGGGGATAGGCCTCCCAACCTGGCAAAGTGTTTAAGATGGGTCCCATCCATTTTAATGACTATATTTACTCAACCTTGAATACAAATACTTCATTATAATAAATTTAGTTCATTTATTACTATCTAGTTAAATTTGGTTAACCCCTAGCCTTACAAGTGTTAGACAAATGGGACATGTGGATAGTCCCTAAAAGTCACATCACACATATTCCTCTGGCTTGCCTCACATGCATTCAATGTTACATGATAGGTAATTAATGCAACGTGATGGGCATTTATTATAAAACACACCATCACATTAGAATAGCTTCCTGGATGGGAAGGTAATGATGATTTTCTTATAATTTGGGCCTTTGTTTATTTTAATTACCATACTATAAATAGGACACTTAGCGTTAAATTTTTAGTTATGTTCCACTATTGTTCACAAAGTGCTGCCATTTTATTTCCTCATTGATTCAAACTCTTATTGACTTAACCATCGGAGGGATTGTGATCAGGGACCCTCCTCGACCATTTCTTTTGATTCTTTTCTTTCTTTTCAGGCTTGGACTTTGTTTTCTTCATGCACGTTGTGAGCATGTACTGCAACATTTTTAATTGCCGAACATGTGGCACCCATCGTGGGGTACTCTTTTTGATTCCCCACATTCTTTGTTCTCTACACATTCTATGTTCTTACAATACTTTTGATTACTAAAGAAACTAAAACCAAAATGGCGACTGATAAAGATAAAACTCCTCCACCTCTTTCTCAATTTTTAGACGAAGCGGGAGCACAAAGATAAAAAAGTTAGGGCATTGACGATATGTACCCCTTGACAAATAAGTAGAAAACATTAGGTGTTGGTGA
>QLOD02000010.1:17579531-17591985 GCA_003260245.2 Sideroxylon spinosum | reverse complement strand
GCACAAAGATAAAAAAGTTAGGGCATTGACGATATGTACCCCTTGACAAATAAGTAGAAAACATTAGGTGTTGGTGAGCGGAGTTGGAAGAAATACTCCTCAAGATGAACGAGGAGAAAGGAAAACTGAAAGGCCCTTTCTGGTTTGAGCCAGAAGATCAAAAGTCTAACTCCAATGAGAGGTATGATACCGTATATGATGATTCTAACAGGTGGGAAGATCCTGGAGGGGAAAACGATCATGAAGATGGAAAATCAGGAGCCAGGTGCACTTTTGGTTCCACCCTTGAAGCTATCGTTGCTGACACACATCCGATGCTAACTCAGCAAGCAAAACGCCTCCTACAATCGAAGGAAAAATCCTCCAAGTCTCAAAGGGGAGAAGTTGTAGCAAAAAGAAAGTTTTCTAGCTAGAAGAAGTACAATGACATTAACGAGAGCTCATCATGCAATGATATAATTCTCACTAAAACAAAGAGGTCTGGTAAATCGAAGAAAATGGGGAGGCAACAATACAATGCATAGGTAGATTCAGATCAAACCACTCGAATCATGGCTAGGAGAGCCCCTGGAAGAATATCTGCCTCACCCTTCACAATAGATATTTATGAGGCAGAGCCCCTATAGAAGTTTTAGACTCCACGGTTTGCCATCTATGATGGTAAGTCAGATCTATTGGCACATTACTGCCACAACATGCAAGCAATGACTCTGTGGTGTTACAATGATGATCTTATAGACAAGGTATTTCCATCAAGCTCAGGTGAGATGGCACTCCAGTGGTTCTATAAGTTACCTCATGGAAGCATTGGATGTTGGAGTCAGCTAGCCAAGAAATTCATAACACGATTTTTGGCTAATGTAAAACACCCAAACTACCAATGTGCTCCTCACCATGGAAAGAAAGAGTAATGAAAGTCTGAAGGATTACTCTTGAAGGTATATGGAACCTTAAAATAAAATAGAAGGATGTTCCAAGTAGCTAGCAGCGACCTCGTTCAAATTGGGGTCGCAAAGAGGAGACAAGCTGTGGTTATCATTGACAAAAAAGCCAGTAGCTAATATGCCTGACCTCATGTGCAGAATTGGGAAATTTGCTAAGGTTGAAGATGAAACCAAGCCAATCGAGCAGAAATAAACGAAGTCCTCGGGATCCAAAAAAGAAAAAAATAAGGAAAAAAAAGACCAAAATATATTAAAGATAATAAATCAGGTTTTGAAGCTTTTAATATGGTATTTAAGGAACCTATCTTCAGGATTCTCCCTAAAATTCATGACTAACCTCGCTTTCGATGGCCAAAGAAGCTGCCCCATTTCCTGGCCTAGAGAACCACAAGGATTTTTGTTTTTACGACCAAGACAAGGGGCATTGTACTAGAGAATACCGATCTCTATGTTATTTTCTTCAGGATCTTGTAAGAGATGGACACCTGAAAGAGTTCATAGATGAGGAAAGAACTAGGAATGAAGAAGAGAATCCTTGAGCATAATGGAGGAACTAGAGAAAGAGAAGAGATGGTCTCGAGGATGAGGAATTTATAAATGAAGCCCAATGACCATCAAGAAAAAGAGGCAGATGAGAAGTTTAGAGGCTAGTATTCATCCAGTCATACACGTTGAAAGTCATCCCCAAAGTATCATCACTTGTCCTCTAATTGACGAACAAATTATTGATCAGACAGGTAAAGTCCTAAAAGTGACTGGTTCCCCGTGTAAACGGCAACGAAGAGAAAGTGCTCAAGAAATTATATTATATGAAGATGAAAGTACTGGGGTACAGCAGCTGTAGAACAACGCTCTGGTGGTCACTTTTAAAATGTTTGAGTTAGATGTGAAAAGAATCTTAGTGGACACTGGGAGTTCGACAGAGGTTATGTTTTTTAGTTTATTCAAGAAACTTGGCTTGACAGAAGAGGGCTTGGAGCCAGTTGAATGGCCACTGATAGGATTAATTCCACCCAATATGGCCATTAGGGAGAGTTGTGATCCTCATCTGGGCTGGTCCAATTGAGTTCGATGTGGAATTCACGGTGGTTGGTGCACTTTCTTCCTCCAGTGTTGTTGTAGGAAGGTCTTGGATACACATGTTAAAGGTCGTCCCCTCAACCTATCACCAAGTCCTCAAAATCCCCTATGGTGATGAGATGATTGAGGTTCAAGGGGATCAGAATATATAAAAAAAGGTGCTTCACTGCTGTCCTCAAGTCCAAACCACTTTCTGAGCAAGTTCAACTCGTAGAGATGCCTGAGGACACGCCAAAGATAGATGATGTTGGCGATGATCCTACAAACGAAGCTGTTGAAAGCTTGGAGAAGGTTCAACTTGATGTGGTCAAGGACGACCGGTATTTTCTTGTTGGCTCAAACCTGCTGCCTGAGGAGAAGTTGGAGCCTATGAAGATGCTACTAAAGAACATTGGTACCATCGCTTGGACCCCACAGGAAATGCTAGGTATTTCTCCTAAAATCATAAGCCATAAATTGAATGTTAACTCAAGGGTTAAACCTGTCCATAGAGCAAGGAGATCTGTATTACAACACATTGAAGCAGTCATTGAAGAGGTCGATAAATTACTAGAGGCTAAAGCTACCAGGGAAGTCTCATACCCAGAGTGGTTAGCCAACACAGTGGTTGTAAAAAAAAAAGAATGGAAAGTAGAGAGTCTGTGTTGACTACACTGATCTAAATAAGGCATGTTTAAATGACCTATTCTTATTGCCGAAGATTGACAGTTGGTGGATTCAAATGTGGGTAGCTCAAGGATGTCATTCTTGGATACATACAGAGGGTACTATCAGATCTCGATGCATGGCTTTGATGAGAAGAAGACTTCCATCATTACCTCGAAAGGGATCTATTGCTACAAGGTTATGCCTTTTGGTCTGAAAAATACTTGTGCCACTTACAAAAGGTTGGTGACAAATATGTTCAAGGATGACCTCGGTAAGATTGTGGAGGTCTACATCGATGATATGGTGGTAAAGAGCGACGAGCTAGAAACCCATGTTTAGCATTCATAGCAATTTTTTTCTACACTCGATAAGTATAGGTTAAAGCTCAATGCTATCAAGTGTGCCTTCGGCATCAGCTTTTGAAAATTTTTGGGGCATTTGGTCTCCTGACAAGGAATAAAGGTAGACCCTAACTAGTTTGAGCTATCCAGGCAGTGGCACTTCCCAAGACAAAGAAGAAAGTTCAAAAACTTACAGAAATGGTTGCAGCACTCAGCAAATTTTTTAGCTGAGCATCGATAAGTGCTGACCATTCTTTAAGTTATTGAAGGGGGCAAATAAGATGAGTTGGGATGAGGAAGCAGACCAGGCCCTAGAGAAATTAAATGAATACCTGACTACTGCACCAATTTTATTACCCCCCAGCCCGGGGATGTTTTACTAAAAGATCAAGTGATTAGTGCTGTATTACTAAAAGAAGAAGAAATGGGACAAATCAAGACTCTAGAGGCGGTAGAAAATAGATACCTTTCCCTAGAGAAGTTTACTTTGGCCTTAGTACTAGCGTCTCATAAACTTGCCCATTACTTTCAAGCTCATACCAGTCAGATGGTCCTAGATCAACCTATTGGTCAACCCCTAAAAAAAGCAGACATCACAGGAATTATGGCTAAGCGGGCAGTCTCTTTAACTATTTTTGACATAAGATTTATGTCGAAGACAGCAATAAAGTCATGAGTCTTAGCTGATTTTGTGATAGAATTTACTTCCTCAGTCCCAAAGCAGACACAAGAAGTATGGTAACTAGAAATAAATTTAAAAACTGAAATGGTTATAGAGATAGCCATGCCTTCGTGGTAGAGTAAAGTGGATGGGTCCTCATCCAAAAGGGGCTCCAGGTTGGTATAGCCTCAACAACTGCAAAAAGTGTGACCATTAAGTATGCAATAAAGCTTGCGTTCTAAGCCACCAATAGTGAAGCGAGTATAAGGCTCTCTTGGTTGATCTTAACGTCACTCCGTGTCTCTTTGCAATGAACTTGATCTTAAAGATAGACTCCTAGCTGGTGGTTAATCAGTTGAAAGGAGAATATGCTATAAGGAGAAAGAGAATGGTTAAGCATTTGGAGCTTTCAAAACAGAAATTGAAAGGATTCAATGTCATTGAAATTGAGCTGATTGGAAGGGACCATAACAAGTATGTTGACACTCTAGCAACATTGACGGCCTCCCCGAGGACCAGGCTTAGTGGTACAGTCTTCTTTGAAGTGGTGGAAAAGCCAAGCGTATCCAGGGCAGAAGAAGTGGTCTATACTCAACTGGGTCCATCTCGGATGGATCCAGTCGTAGCTAGTCTAAAAGATGGAACCTTCCCCGAGGACAAGTTGGAAGCCAAAAAGCTTAGAGTAAAGGCTACATGGTTCTGGTTATCTCCTGATTATAAGCTATACAAGAATTTATTCACAGGCCTCTATCTTCTTTGTGTTCATCCGGACAAAGTGCAGAATTGTTTTATGAACTACATGTAGGGGTTTGTGGTGTACATACTAAAGGAAAATCCTTGGTTCAAAGAGCAATCAATTAAGGCTATTGGTGGCTAAGGATGGGAAGGAATGCACAAGCTTATGTAAGAAGATGCAAGAAGTGCCAGAAGTTTGCTCTCATTTCTCACCGGCCTACTTGGAAACTCAGCTCACTTACTAATCCTTGGCCATTTACATAATGGAGACTTGATACAGTGGGACCATTTCCCACTGCCACTAGAAATAGGAAATAGTTGGTGGTCGGCATGGATTATTTTACTAAATGGGTGGAAGCAGAACCCTTCGCTCAAATCAAAGATGTCGACATTATTCACTTTGTTTGGAAAAACATTATCACAAGATATGACATTTACAGGACACTTACTTCTGACAATGGAACATAATTTGATATTGCTCCATTTAGGGAATCTTACTCTAGATATGATATAAAATGTCTACGCAACACCTGCCTACGCTCAGAGCAATGGGCAAGTTAAAACAACAAACAAGATCATCCTCAATGGCATCAAACAATACTTAGAGACTGCTAAGGGAAAGTGGGTAAACAAACTTCCAATAGTGCTGTGGACATATAAGACAACTCTGATGGGATCAACTGGCGAGTCCCCTTATGGTATAGAAGTAGTCATCCCACTGGAAAGTTGGCATACTAACCATCCGTTCATAAGCATTTGATCAGGGGTAGAACGATAAAGTATTAGGAGTAAGACTGGATCTAATTGATGAAATAAGGGAGCTGGTTGTAATAAAACTTGCAAATTATCAACAGGAGACTGAAAAAAATTCAACAAAAAGGTCCAATCTCGAGAATTCAAGGTTGGAGACTTCGTGTTAAGAAAGTCGATTGAAACAAGAAAAGATCCAACAGAAAGCAAGCTTGGGGCCAACTGGGAAGGCCCACTTCTTCTTATAGCAGTGCTTAAGAATGGAGCCTACCGACTGGTAGATTTGGAAGAAAGACCTATCAAAAGGCCATGGAGCATGGCTCATTTAAAATTATTTTACATGGAAGCATTTACTTATGTTTCCATTATGATTAAAGATATTCTATAGAGGGCAATACGAGGATGCAATTTTAGAGACATGAACAAAATTCAAGCTTAGTCTCACTGGGTTTCCCTAGTACTAACTCTAGCAAGCCTAGTCTCACTAGGTTCCCCAATGCTGACTTTTGCAAGCCTAGTCTCACTGGGTTCTCCCAGGGCTGATTCTGATAACAACCGTCCTTTTAGGAACTATGGTAAATGATCCAGATAAAGTAACACTGTTGGATACTCTAATGGTTGATATTGACAAGCTAATAGCATTTTGGATTGTATTATTTTTTAAGCAAGCAAGCAATTTTCACTTTTACAAAAGGTTCCATGTCTTTCTGACCACATTATATGTGGTTGGGAATACGTAACATGTCGTAATTAGCATTCCCATCGACTAATCGTGTTATTAAAGGGAAGATAAGCACTTACCTACTTCTTTAATAAGTTTTTACATGACCCCAACCATGTAATGGTCGGTAGTATATGATACTAAAGAATTTTTCAAGTGTTAAAGTATGGTCAAAGACCCGACCAGGCTGCTCCAAGACTTAAAGTTCATTAAAAGTAGCCTCAGTCTTGGGCATTAAAATATAGTGGATTGTTTAAGTGTTGATCAACTTAATCAATTAACTATTTTCTTTAATTTGTTCTGAATTACGTATTCAGTTCCTATTGGTCCATTTGTCTGGGTTAATTAAAGATATAATCATGAAGTTTGAAAGGTGTTACATCCCAACACAGCGTTCTATGTCAAAATCTAGTGCAAAAGGTAACAGGATCTCTTAACACAAGTACATCATTACAAGAGTGAAATGAAGATAAAATTTGATACACATAAAACTTAAAACAGATTTTTCATTAATGATGGAAAATCAGAGTACATGGCTAATCTTTACATGAAAAGAAATGAGAGGTTTCAGTTCATTTCTGTTTATTCCCCTCAAACTTATCCCTACTAAGCTCAACCTCTATAGATTTCACAATATCGATGATTAACTTCATAGGGCTTTGACTAGTAACGTCCTCGGGGACCTTTTTTAGGGCTGCAATTGAAGTTGTTGGGATGTCTGGATTTCCTTGAGCATTTTGCACTTCAATTTCGCCATCCTCTAAAAGCTCCCCCCTTGCAGCTTCAATGATTAGAGTTTTTGGATCTCTATCAAAACTGAACTTTAGGATTAGACTATCAAGATTGGGAAAGAAACATTCCTGTATGTCACCGAGGTAGAATCCATAATTTATTTCTGCATAGCTTCCTCCTAGCCATCTAAAAAGTATTCATTCCTGGCATCCTCCATTTGCCACACAAAATCATTGAACTGGGACTGAGCTCCTCGGTAGCTTTTTCTTTAGAAATCTTCATAACTTTATCTTTTTGCATAAGGGTTTCATCATTGCTCTTCAGTTCAACCTTCATCTTCTCATTATCTTCTTTCACGTTTGAGAACTCTAACCTGGACTTTGATTTCTCCTCGGCCATTTATTCTTGCTTAGCCCTAGATATTGAAAGTTCTACTTTAACTGCCATAAGTTGGTCAGTCGTCTCCACGAAGTGCTTTGATGCCACGTTCATTTTCTTTTCAGTGGCCTCCGATCTCTCATAGGTAGCATTAACTTTTGAGTTAGCTACCTATATTTCCTTTCCTAGCTTCTCCATCTCTTTTTTAAGATCATTAACACTTTCTCTCGGAGCTTTGATGTAGGCATCATCCTTGCTAGCTTCATCATAGAGGCCCTTACTCCTCGTGATGGGTTCCATGGAGCATAAAGTAGTTTGCAACAAGACAGGAAAGATAGTAAAAGATTATTACAATTCCTGAATGAAGTGTGAATGGAAGAGTGCAAACAGAGAAAGATTATTATAATCAAACTCTTTATCAACGTCGTGTAAAGATCTTCCATCCTGTTCTTAATTATGTTTTGGATGTCATAGGGAGGAACGATACCCCTTTGATAATAATTAAAATGGTTGAGTTCTGAGTCTCGAATCATGAAGGGGCGACTGTAGGAAAACTAAAGGCATGGAATCAAAATATGGGGGATGAACAGAGCAGAATTTCGAACTGGGTTCCTTAGAAAAATAGTTTCCGGAGGAACGGACCTCGAGCCTTCTTCAGCATGAGTTTCAAAGCCTTCTTGTTGCTAAGGAGGTGGTCGAGTAATCCTCTGGGCGTCAATTGTTATGGTTGGGGGCACTTTATCAAAGGCTGGAGGATCCAAAATCACCAAGTATTGAATTTGATTAACTTTTTGTTTCTTTTTGGCCTTTAGATCCTCCTTGGCGACTTGGGAAGACTTCCTAGAGATCTTGGATGGTTTCTTTATGATGACCCCATTTTTCTTTTTATTTTTTTTCAATATTTTCTTCTTTGATTTGTCTCCTGAGCTCTGCCTTTTTGGCTTCTTCGGCCTTCTGTTCCTATAGCCTCTTCTTGGAAACTTCAATTTTCTTTTTCTTTGCATTCTTCTCAGCTACGTTCTTTATATCACGCAGCAGAAGCATGGCTGGTTCAAAAGCTTCAACTAGGGAAAGCCTAATTTCTTTTCCTTCTCGACCTGTAATAACTCACAGACTTGGGGATCCATGACTGTTAGAGGAAGAGTAGCGAGGGGAGCCGGGTCTTCTTGCTCAACTGGGTTGGCAACCCTAGGGGCTGGATGTCAAGCTGAGTGGTGTGTATGATAAAATTCAAGCTTTCTTTCTGGCATCCAGTAGTACCATTTGTGTAATGTGCTGTCTGCTGTGTTAATACCAAAACCTTAGGGCATGGATACAAAAGATCGATATGTAGGCTGGAAGTTGAACAAAATGGGCGCCGACCTTACAAACGGAAACATGTCAGGCCCGCCTAAGAACTTTAGTACTTCCTCGATGTGAGGGAGGTTGGCTTGGTTTTCATGGGCCTAAGACTTCCTCTCATCTTTTTCTGCATACAAAAATGGAGATAAATTAATAGTTTTCATTCAAAAAACTGGAAAAACGAGCTTACTGGCTAATGTTAGTGCTACCTGACCTGACCTCATTGCTGCTGTAGTTATCAGGGGGAAGTCATTTTCCCTGGGTCAATGCATCCATTGACTCGAGACGATGCACCCATCATCCTCAAACCCTTTAATGTTATCAGGTAACATGTGGAGGAGGCTTTTTCGAGTCAAGATTTGAGATACCATTTGTTATCATTCTTCCTAATTGTTTTTAAGGTTATAGCAAAAAAGTAGATCAGAAACAAATAGGTGGAATCCGTACCTTTGGTTTATTTCATCTACCCCATTCACTATCCTATAAAAGTTGTGAGTGACACACCTACGGGAAAGATTTGTTATGTGAAAAACTTAACGGAGGAAATAGGAAATTGGGAATCTAAGACCCTTCTCAGTTGTGGCAACGATAGGGAAAAGCCCTATTTCATACTCCCCTTCGTGCATGAATCTAATTTCAATGTTAATAGGGATGTTGAATCTTTGTTTGAAGGCTTCAAGTCCTCCTTTGAATCTTAACTCATAACGCCTACACATTTATGTCGAAGTAGAATGAAAAATAGAGGAAAGATGAAGCAAAGAGAAGGTAGGTTCCTTGCATTCACTGGACGATAATTCGAAAATCGGAGGGGAACTTGTATGATGAGGTCTAAAGTCACAAGATTTAGAGAGAAGAAGTTTCGAAAAGTATTAACTATGGCAGAAAAAAAAAGTATGTATATGTATATGTATTTGAAAAATTGAGAGATGGGAAACGAACGGCAAAAACGCATTTAATGCCGTCATTCGAATGACATTAATTTGATAGGTGGCAAGCTGTTTTTGAGACTCTTAAGACAAAATCCCAGATTTCACATGCCAAAAGTTCAAGAGATTTTCACACATCATAATGATCATGAGGAAGCAACCAGTAACTTGGCAACATCTTAAAAGTAAAATGATAAAGGGGAACATGAAAGGATCTTTAACACACAGAGTCAGCTTTGCTTATATTTTCTCTACTCTGCTCGAGTAATAAGTTATCCCGACCAGAGTGGGGGTATAATATTAGAATAAAAGATATAAGTAACACATGGCAATATTCTCGAGCATAGCCCCTGAGCCAGAATGTGATCGGAGATAGGTCTCCTGACTTGCAAAGTGTTCAAGATGGGTCCCATCCCTTTTAATGACTATATTTACTCGAATTTGACTATAAATATTTCGTCGTAATAAATTTATTACTATCTAGTTATATTTAGTTAACTCCCAACCTTATAAGTGTTAGATAGATGAGACATGTGAATAGTCCTTAAAGGTCACATCACATGTATTCCCCTAGGTTGCTTTATGCTTATTCAATGCTACATAATAGGCAATTAATGCAACCTGGTAGGTATTTATTATAAAGCACACCGTCACATTAGAATAGTTTCTTGGATGAGAAGGTAATGATGATTTTCTTATAATTTGAGTATTTGTTTATTCCAATTTCTATACTATAAATAGGACACTTAGCATCAAACTTTAGGTATGTTACTATTGTTCACGAAATGCTGCCATTTTATTTTTTCCTTAATTTAAGCCTTTATTAACTTAATAATCGGATGGATTATGATCAGGGACCCTCCTCAGTCCTTTCTTCTCATGTCTTTCCTTCTTTTCAGACTTGAACTCTCTCTTATTCGCGATCGTAGTGAGTACATGCGACAACATTTTAATTGTCGGACATTAATCGTCTGTATGAGTACCCGAACCCACAATCCACCTGCCAAAACAAACTAAAAACCACGTATACCAACGAAACGAAACCCCAGATGATTGCAACCCCATAATGATATTTTAAAAGGGTTTTTATGCTTGATTTCGTCACATTTTTAGAGTAAATCATAGCATTTAAATAATTTTTCATTTGATAAATTTTACTGTCTAATTGTAAATATCATAGTAAAATGATCAAATTAACATATTTTTAAAATAAGTTAAAGTCCTTCGGCTTTTTATTAATTTTATTAAGTTGAAGTCAACTCTGGAAGAAGTTTAGCAGTTTCACCCATTCCATGCATATGTAATGAACACGAGACGTGAAGACAACACAAGAGCAGAGGAGAAAGAGCAGTAGGATTAGTGTAGGGTAGAAAGTGGTTTCAGTTTTCTTTTATTTTATTTCACAGGAGTAGGAGTAGATTTAACACAATATTTTTTTCAAGATGTGGCTTTGTTCCAGTAATTAGTTCGTTCAAGTTCATAATTTGATTTTCAATTCTGCTTTTACATTCCCATTGGAATGGTGAATTTGATAAAATTAGGTGAGAATTCTCAACAATTTTTATATTTAGAACTAAAATAAAATTTTATGAGTGAGATTTAATTTGAGTTCACAATTTAAATTTTAGAATTATTATATTATTTGAAATTTAATCCAAATAAATTATAGAATTTGATGAGAATTTATGATTTTCTTAAACCATTTAAATAAATAGAGAAATTTATTCTTATATATTATATTTATCATATTTTCTATTCTTATTAACATTATCAAATTTGACATTTCAATTCAATTCTTAAATTCAAAATATATTTCATACACATTTTTTTTTTAACCAAATCCAATCAAATCAATTCTTTCATTCGGCAATTAATACGTCGGCGGTCGGCGGTGGAGAGGGGACGCTGCATGAGTTGTCGGGCGGGAGAACACTGTGCATTTGATCTTGTACATTGATCCAACACTTCCATGGACGCAAAGATTATCATAAGGGTTACCAAATACAAAAGAAACGTGGTTATCGTTTTACCAAGATATGTGTAAAAACACAAATTGTAATACAAAAAAATGATTTAGAGGAGAGAGATGGACAAAGGAAAGAAAATGAGAGAGAGAGAGAAGCGTTAAGAACTTGAAAGATAAACAGAGAGAGAGAGAGAGATATTTTTTATTTTTATTTTTTACAAGGAAGAGTAGCGCTGAAGACGACAGAAAAAGTTGCAAAGTCTATCATTGATGCGGACGGTGGTTGGGCTCCTTGAATATTGAACGGTCCAATTAGCATTGGATGTTTTTTTTTCCTTTTTCTTTCATTTTGAAAGAAAAAAATTTCATCTAGTTGTTGGTTCAATCGATTTGGATGATAGGTGGTTCCTTGGGTATTGAATTATCCAATTAATTGGTTGTTGGTACTTGGTAATTAATAAATAAATATATAAATATCGTTATAATAAATAATTAATTTTTCATTAAATAAAATTACAAATCCCATATTTTTTGACTAGTTATTTTTTTTCTAATTTAAATTGACATAATTATTCTTCATAATTAAGAAAACATTTACAAATTTTAATAAACACCTTTATTGTTTTTTTTGAAAAGAACACTTTTAGTGTTACAAGAGACTAGAAAATTTTATTTTTGAAGATTAAAATAATTTTTATTTTTATTTTTAAAAATCATATAAAGATAAATTATTTTATTTTATCTCATAATTTAATCAAATAAAAAATTAATTTCTTTAATTTCTTTTATTTATAAACTTTTATAATTTTAACACTTGTTAATATTTTCAAGTCAGCTGTATATGATTTTTTTAATTCTCACAATCTGATAAAATACTTTAAAAGTAATGTAATAAAATAAAATTTAAGTGTGACAAATGTTAAAATAAATAATTTATGAAAAATTGTAAAAAAATAAATAACAATATGATAAAGAAAATAATAAAATTTTTTAAATAAATTGAAATGACATAAGTTGTTGTCTTATTTGATTAAGTTATAAAATAAAATAAATTATTTTCACCACTAGAAAAAGGCTGATTACCAACTGACAAAATCAGTTGGTAATAAGTTAAATTCGATTGGTAATCATGGATTACCAACTGATTAGCTACCGATTTTGGTCGGTGGCAAAAACCCTAGTTGGTAATGTTTACCAACCAAATTTTTTAAGATCGGTTGGTAATTACCAA
>QLOD02000010.1:17549376-17568295 GCA_003260245.2 Sideroxylon spinosum | reverse complement strand
ATTTATTTCATTGAAAATTTAATTTTTTATAAATTTATTTAAAGAATTTTTTTTAAATATGTACTTTTGAATGGTTGATTATTATTCAATTTTTTTAATTATATTTATTTTAACTTGTTGGCTTATCTATTATTTTTTACTAGTATTATATTTTTTTGATCAAATTAACAATATTATTAACGAGGGCTAAAAACGTCAAAAATAATAGGCTTAAAGGGGGATAATTTTTTGCTAATCCTGGGATGCCCAAAAATTATTTCCTAAAGGGGAAAAGCTAAGGGGAGGGGGAAGCTAAGAGGGGGGAAGAGAGGGTAAATTTTTGTTATTCAAATAATGACAAAAATATAAGACCCACACTTACGAAGGGATAAAAATTTTAGAGGTGGTTTTTTCTTTCATCCAATCGGTCCACTAAGATATTAGGCATCACTGGACTTGGACGGGAAAAGATTGGAAGCAACTTATAGTCCAAAAATCAGAAAAAGTATCTACCATTTGATGATGTGATGACCCGAGGGAAAGGATGCGTGCACCTAGCCTTGCCCGTACGGCCGGGGAACCCATCTTGTGTGCCTGGACAAGTGTGTGCACCCGGATCCTTAGGTGGTGCGCACGAAACACTACCAAGACTTTGGACAAAACCAAAACCAAAGAACTAGGAATGGCAATTTTACCCCGCCCCACTAGTGCCTCAACTCGATCTGAACCGAACAGGGTGGATATTTTGAAATTTTCCGGTAACAAGGCGTTTCAAGTTTTTTTTTTTAAAAATAACCGTCAAGTTCGGGTTCGAGTACGATATATAGAGTATTCGAACCAATATCCGTCCTATCTCCATACCATATTACCCGATGTTATACCTGTTGGAAAGAAAAGAAATTTCTATACAATTATCTCTACTGTATATCTTTGTGATTTTTCATACTCCAACCTCGTGACTGCTCAGAATCATTCTTGTGAAATGCTAAAGCATTCAAATTCAATGACTCTTCTCTCTCTTTCCATTACGTTCAAAATTCCATATTACAAGTGACAAAGCAATTCTTGGTCCTCAATGTCACTCTCTCTCACATCTATTCTCCAATTTGTTCGCCAATGTTGCTACTTGCAAGCCACATAGATTATAGCTACTTCCTTTATTTTGACGCAACACAGCCCTCTGTTATCTGTTCGGCTAAGTACAAATTTCCTAGTCCTTCTCTATCTCCTTCAGGTCCTAATTTGAATTTTTAGGGTTTTTTTTTTTTTTTGTGAAACTTCAAGACTTAAAAGTCAAAACGAAAAATAAATATATTTTTATAAATGATTTACACATTATATGTTAAAAATTAACGGCGCGGGCAAAATTACCATCCCTGACGGCAATTAGTTTTTTTTTTTTTTGAAAAATTTTTATTATAATTATTAATTTAATAATATTAGTCAATATTATGTAATTGATACGTGGTTATAAAAATAAAAAATGAAGGCAAATTAATCATTAGTGTGTGTGTATATATATATATAAAAGAGTTAAAAAGTTAGACAAATTTTTTAATGTACCGATAATACAAAAAGCACAAAAAAAAAAAAAAAGAATTGTAATATTTTTATATTTTAAAATAGAAAGAAAATATCTTACTAAAAGTAGCGAAGTTGCTAATTTGCCACTTATCAGCAATCCTATTACGTTTGAAACTTGAGGGATAACCTGGCAAACTAGTAGTAGGAGTGTGAAAATTTGAATTAGAACTGAAAATGAAATTAAAAATTTTAATTTTTGGTTATTTCAGTTTGATTATCCAATTCTTGGTTTGGTTTAATTATTTTGTTAGACCCAAATGAAAATTCGACTAGTTCTCGTTTTTGGATATGAAGAACCCAAATAACTGAATACTGAATTGAAAATTAAATATAAATATGTAAAATAACAATAATATTGTACAAGAAAATTAGTAATTATACATTTATAATATGATTTATATAATATAGTAATAATAAATTTATAAAAAGTAAAACTAAAAATTAGGTATTTGTATATATGAACAAGATTATAGTTAATTTAATTTGATTTTAACCAAATCAACTAATATTTTGATTACTTATCCAAAATAATTAAATAAATTTAAGCTTGGGAACTTAATACAGGAATCTTGTTAATGAATTTTTTTGTTAAAAACATCCTTTAATTGTAGAGTAATAGATACAAGGAAAAGCCCATAAAAGTTTTCATATTTTAACAATAGAATCATAAAAGCAATGTGCATATAAAAAAAATTTTTTTGCCAAAAAAAAAGTTAATAAAAGATTGTAATAATCTATATCAACTTTTGTCAAAAAGTTGGTTAATTTCATTCAGAATATAAAACTAATGCTTTCTATTATCGACTATTTTGGACTAATCAATATTAAATGGGATTCTTTTCATTCTTATGATTTGTAGAATAAGAATACTTTTATTTACTTAATTCTAAAATTCTTAAAAAAAAAAGACTTTTCTTTAAAAAAAAGAATAAACACAAGATACAAGGGTTTACTTTTCTTTTTAGTATACTTTTATTATTTCTTTTTCAAGAATGAAAATTCAGATTTCCCCATCGACCTACTTACAATAATAGATTTTTTTTTCTTTTTTCTCTATTTTGATAATTTAAAGAGCAAATATAAAAGTTTTATAGCATTGTAGTTGTCACGCCCCTAACTTAATCGTCCGGGAAGGACAGCATGGGAAAATGAAAAAAGTTTAAAATAATCTAGAACCTGTACCAAGGTTCAGTCATAACATAATGATAACGATCAGGGCAACCAAACTTATTCCTCATTCCCATATTTGATAATATTTGATGACACTATTAGCAATTTATTGATAACATTATTCATTTTAACACCATTTCAAATGACCATATTCAAGGTCTGCGCAGTTAAAACAAATACTCATGTTTATTATCCACAATTAAGACCAGACTTAGGCTACTCAAGCCTAACCTGCCTACGTATCCCACCTCGGGAATCAAGTCATCATATTTCCTAATTTATCTTTATTATTTTATACAAACTCATAATCTATCAACATGACCATATATCCCATCAACCAATATCAAAATATAATAAAATACCAATGCAATCCCATGCAACGGAATGTGATGAAATGCAATGTCAATGCATTTTCTATTCTCCATCTACCCCAACATTATCCTGGGATGGATGACACTTAGCACAAAGTACACGGGTTCACAAACCACGCAGTTTACTCATACGGTCACATATATCACAAGGGCGGAACCACATTACACCCCCACAGGTGTAAGACTCAGGGGAACCGAGTTACACCTCCAGTCAGGCATCTGCTTATCTCAAGCGAGGTCCAGCTGTAGTCTAGAGAAAATCTCAAATCACATCTCAAACTTACGTCCCAACTCCACATAACTAAACTCTAGTCATATATATCAATTGGAGATTATTTGGTATTTTAAAAATCTCAATTTAATATTTTTCTCAAAATCATGGATCTTGTCCATGTACATAACCCGTGCCTCCGCACGTCAATGACATTGATATGGTACTCTCGGCCAATCAATAAACATATTTCATACCAAATGATACCACCCCAGCCCAATGCACATGATATGCTCACTCACGCATAACAATCACAATCTATAATTCACAATCATAAATCAAGCATACTATATTACATTATCAAACTTGCCTCACCATATTCAATCATGCATATTAATTCATTTCCACAATTATCATAATAAAGTAAAGCATGCTTTAAATTTTGAAATTTATATTTTTCTAGTATTCTTCAATTCCATACTACCAAATCATGGCTTCTCATAACTCTAGGGATAGCATAATATCAATTTCTAAGACTTCTAGGGGTAAAATCATAATTTTTCCAAAACATTGGGGCCATTTTATAATTTCCCTAAACTTTAGGGGCACAAATATAATTATTCTATACTTTAGGGACAAAATGTAATTTTTCAATCTTTTAGGGGTCAAAGTGTAATTATTCAAAACCCTTGGAGTCCTTTATGTAAATATGAAAACTAATTTCCATGGATGTTTTCCATAAATTTCCAGTAAGCCACTCTCGGCCTTAGTACTAAGTTTCGGACAGAATTTCTACTGTCAGTTAAATTTTAATCACTTTCATGTAAGATAAACATACCAAAATTCCCTACATATCATTTATGGAATTTTCATAACTCAAAAGTGTGCAAAACATCAACATACATATGCATACATAGACGCACTCGCGTATACGTATATATATACACGGCTAATGAAACTCACCCAAACCAAGCATATATATATATATATATTTGATAACCCCTACAACGTCTAGAACTCGAATATAAGTCTCACCTACCTCAGATCTAAAAAGAAATGGAGAAATGAACAAATTTCTGTTTTGGCCCCCAAACTTTAATCTCAGATTTCTTCCAACTCGAGCGAAATCTCAGATAACGCACAGCGCCATATGTTCACAGCGTCGAAATCTACCTGGGTCGAGCTTCTCCCGACTCGAATCCCTCTCTTTCTCTCTCTCAACGGCTCAGGGCCGAATGGCCCCCCAACAAGTCACCCCACGGGTGGTGACCAAAAGGAGAAAAAGAAAAAAAAAAAAAAAAATGAAGAAGAAAAGAAAATGAAAAAAGGATGGAAATGAAGGAAAAGAAAAAGCAAATTCAGTCCAATTCCATACCATTTTGAAATCAAGCTAAGTTCCGAAATTAAAATAAATTTACCCAACATTAATCAAAGTATTTTATTGGCCCAAATAACACATAATTGGCCAAAATTAAATACCGGGTATTACAGTAGTAGTACCTTTTTAGCTGTTTTGATCTATTGTTTGGTCAAAACGTTTACATAGCTTTCTTATTTTTAAATTTTAATTTTGTTTACTCATTTTCTAGTTTATTATTGCTAACCCACAACCTCAAATAGTTAAAATTTCAAAAAAATTATAAGGGGAAATAGAACGTACTTTGTCAATTTCTAGCAACGAATCAGATGCCTACTCTCAACCATTAGGAGGTACCAATGTTGATGATAGTACAATTGTTAAGAAGGAAAGTAACATAGGAAAAAAAAAAACATAGTGGTGTGTGAAAATGAAACAATTAAAAGAGAGGAGAAAGTAGTTTTGCATTAATTGTCACAAAAAGCTTGGAAGATCATTAAAAAAAAAAAAAAAAAAAAAAGATTACAAACCTACATGAACACATCAAAAAATGTCCAAAAAGAAGAGTCGTAGATCTGAGGCAACAAGTTTTAACAACAATGACCAAAAACATCAAATGATGGGACTATTCAAATTGGTGCTTATTCACTTGATTAAGGAGTTTCCAGACGCGAGTTAGGAAAAATGATTATAATGCATGAATATCCTCTTTCAATAATGGATCATTGGCTTTAGGAGGTATTTTAAGTGCTCTTAAACCATTGTTTAATATGGTGTATCGGAATATAATTAAAAATGAAATTACGAAGATTTATGAATATGAGAAAGAAATTGTCACGAAGTTGATAGAAAATAGAGGAAGAGTTGCTACTATAAGTGACATGTGGACTGCAAGTAATCAAAAAAGGGGATATATGGCAATTATAGCTCACTTTATTGATGAGTCTTGATCATTGCAAAAATGCATACTAAGTTATTGTTTTTATTTCTTCTTTTATCTCTTTTTTTTTTTTGGCAAATAAAAGAGGGCCAAACTTGTGATTATTTTTTCCTTCTGATTTTCAACTTCCATTATTGCATTTATTTATTTTATTGATTTTAGGTTTGTTTATGTGCCATGGCCCCACACAAAAGAAGTTTTTTGTTGATTACATTATTGAGTGTCTGTTAGACTGGAATATAGATAAGAACATCTCCATTATCACTCTTGATAATTTTTCTATAAATGATGATATGATTGACATTCTTTTGGATAAGATAGACATTGTTTCTCTTATTTTTTCGGCAATATGCTACACATGAGATGTTGTGCAAATTTTTTGAACTTCATTGTGAAAGATGGGTTACAAATAATAAGAGAAAGTGTCAAAAAAAAATCGTGATAGTGTTGCATATTGGATAGCGACACCAACAAAAGAAGAGAAATTTGAGAAAACTGCTAGTCGATTGTGTATTGGGAGTTCAAAGAAGTTTGAACTTGATTGTCTAACTAGATGAACTTTACCTTAGAAATTCTTGAAGTTGCTTTGATTTATAAAGAAGTTTTTCATCGATTAAAATCTCGTGAGCCTTAATATAAGATAGTGATAACTGAGAGAGATTGGGAGTTTGCAAAAGTATCTAAGAGGTTGAAATTGTTTCATAATGTCACGGAGTTATTTTAATGAACGAAATATTCTATTACCAATATTTTTTTTTTCCAAATATTTGTCAAATTAAGGTGGCATTGAGGTAATGGCTAGTAGAAAGCAACTTTATGATTAAAATCATAGCATCCAAAATGATAGAAAGGTTTGACAAGTATTGGACAGTTATTCATAGTATTATGGGAGTTGCTACAGTGCTTGATCCATGATACCAAATGATGTTGATTGAATTTTATTACCTAAAACTTCTTGATGATAAATTCAGTGAGGAAGTTGATAGAATTAGAAAACTTTGTAATGACTTGGTTGTGGAGTACCAAGTAGGAATGGGTTCAATTGCTAGAATATGAAGCTAGTGAAAATTCATCCTCAAATTCTAAAGGTAAAGACTCACTTTTTTGAATTTGATTTATTTAATAATGAGAAGAATCAACAATTGTTAAAGTTAAATCAGAGTTGGATGACCACTTGGGAGATGAGCTTTTATCATAATCTTCAGATTTAGATATATTAAATTAATGGAGGACAAATAGAATCAAATATCCTACTTTGCAGACTATTGCCAAAGATATCTTCGCTATTCTTGTATCTATTATTGCATCAGAGTCTACGTTTAATGCGGGTGGAAGATTAATTAGTCATTAGAAAACTATGGAAACTTTGATGTGTGTCCAAAGTTGGTTGTGGGCTCTGATATTAAGGTAACAAGAAAAATAACAATACATGTATCTTATTATTCTTATTTACTAAAAGATGATAAATAATTGCGTATTTGGTTTTCATTTTTAGGTGGTGAAAAAGGAAGAATCAATTACTTTCAATACCTTATCTGATGACCTTGACGTGGATTGTTTAAGTGAATGCTCGGTAAGAATTTTACTATAATATTTGATGATATTAAAGTTTTAAACTATAGCAAGGTAATCTTTTTATTTATTTATTTATGTAAAGGTTGATCAATGTATTTGATAGGTGGTATTTTGCAGAAGGAAGAATGCTAAAGTTAGTACAAGTCATTTTTATGGTGTTCAATTAATCAAGATATTTGCTCTTTTTCCTTTTTATTTTTTATTTTTTGGGTTAGCTTTTGGTCTATATAATATGGGCACTTGCCTTGGTCACCGCTCCTAATTGCAACTCTAGATGATTTTTTCAAGGACTAATTTTTACTTTTCTCTTATTCTTAACTTTTGATCTGTAGGAAATTTTAAGTATTGGTTTACAATGGGTGGCCTGTTTCTAATACATAATTTTATTTACTTATATGAAGAAAAAGTGTTGTTGTTCACAAAATATATTGATGATATAATGCAACAATGACAACCTCAATGAATGGTTCAACCCAAAATATCCACCCAAAAAAAAAAAAAATCACAAAAATATCAACTAATTTTTGCGAGTTTTGAGTGTATATATATACTAATCAAATTTCTACGAGTACCCGATTAACTGATGGGTATCCGATTATCTAACAGGTTAGGAGACGGTAGTTGATTAAAAATACCCTTTGGGTATCCATTTTTCGATTATTTTATTTTACCCGATGGTTTTAGGGATGATAGAGGCAATGCCCAATCCAAATAGTTACCATCCTTACCAAGAACCGAGCAACTGAGTCAACTCATGTTTCACATAAAACTTATCATCATGTCATTAAATCATAACATTATGCATTATGAATAAAATGATATATAAAAACATGGGTCTTTACACTCCTCCAACATTTACAGTGTTGATTCACTCTATATAACTAAGCAATGTCTTGATAGGAGTCTAATAACATTGCTACCACTGGTGACTGGGCTTCTTTTGATTTTTATCATGCCAACCTTGCTATGCCTCCACTGATTGCAATAACAATAGTAAATTTGCAATGTCATGCTATTTTTTGGGCAACTTCGCCCGTTGTGCCTTTTTTGACAAAAATCATTCTTTTACCAAGCTCTAATTTCCTCTGGTCTCTCTTTCACTTTTACAACTTTTACAATCCTGTAACCCTTCACAATCCGAGGGGTGTCCCACATTTTTACAAAATAGGATACTTCTATCGTAGCCTTATAATCATATTTGGGTTTGCCAACAATCTTTTATTAGAATATTCTATATTAAATTACGTTATTCGTTATATGTTTAACAATATTAGAATATTTTATATCTTAATTTTTAGTAAGTAGTTTGTTTTATTTTGGAATGTAGATCATTACTTGATTGTACTGTAAAAAGTACAATCATGGGCTTTATTTTGAAGATTTTTATGTGAATTCATACCATAAATGAATGAAAATGTGAGTTTTCTTGCATTAATAAAGGTTTGGTCTGATTTACAGGTATTTGAATAGAAAATGATAGAAATTGGACCATAAAGATCAACTCGGCAAAGTGGTTCAAACAAGTGTTCGAACAACACATGTTTGAATCATAGCTTGTTCGAACACTTGTTCTAACAATAGAAGGTGTAGAGATGGAAGAAGAACAAAAAATTCTAAGTGTTGAAAGTTGGTTTGAACCTCTGTTCGAACCATGATTTGTTTGAACCTTTGTTCTAACCATAGAATGCATGCCAAAGCTCAGACGCTGATAATTTTCTAAATGTTAGAAAGTCGTTCGAACAAGAATTCTTGTTCGAACACACGTTTGAACAAACTTGTATTTTCAGGAAGTTTTGTAATTCTGTTATGTTCTGAGAGGGTAATTGAGTACTTTTGTTTTGTATTGTAAATAGGCAAGAGCAGGGTCGTTTGGGAGAGCTTTTTCATGACATTAGATAGTTAGATAGTAGAGTAGATTAGATTAGAAAAGTTTTGAAGGGTTTCTTCATATCCTCACCTAGGATTTCAATTTCTTTTATAATCTTCTATTTCTCTTTGTAATCCTATGCAACTAGAATAGATCAAGGTAAAAGGGGCTATTGGATCCTTGAAGATTTTCTTGTATTGGAATCAATTGAGGTACAATTTGCAATTTAATTCTAACATTTTCATATTTAAATGTTTGATTGGGTAAACTTCTTTCGATTCTTCTTTTGTACACGATTTCCACTTTGCCTTTTCATGCTATGATGTATGTTTAGTACTCATATTGAAATAGTATGCACACTAGGTGTTTAAAAAAATGTCTCAATGGGTGATTTACACAAAAACCTCTCATATTCAAATGCTTTTCTAGACTTTGTATGCACACCAAGTGTTTGTATGCATAGTGCTTGTGTTGAGTGTGATTACATGTTAGGTTTTTGTTAGAATACTTACATTCCTAGATCAATTATGCATGCTATGTATATTTGATGCTATGTTTTCCTATGCATTCTGGCAATTGGACTTAATTTCTCTAAATCGACCCACCCTGTGATGGTTTGCCTTGATGCATATAGGTAGACATGTTGGCCCTCCAAATTGATTCAACTGCATGATAATTAGATGGGTTAGCCTTAGTCCTTAGCCTCTTTAAATTCGTAGATTTTAGCTCATTTTCATTCACTTTGCATTAGATTTAATTGCCGCCTCCTAAGTGTTTGACAAAATGCTTAGGTAGGTTTCATTTTCAAAATTCTAATCAAAATTTTCTTCATTTCTATTGTGTGACACCTATTAACTAAGAAACTAAGAAGTGTGAGTAACAAAGTCTCTCCCTACGGATACGACCGATACTTCACCATTATAAATTTAAATTGCTATATCGGATGATCTTGCACTTGGGGTGTAAATCCATATTGTGGAATGACAAGCATTACTATACGTATTACTCATTGTAAGCCTATTTAAAGATCTCTTCTTTATTTTTATGAGATATATGACAAGATGTAGACTTTATATTCTCTCTTCAATTCTATTGTTTCTTGTTTTTTATTTTTTTTTATTTCAACATGGTATCAGAGCCATGCTCTATATTGTTTTATTTCTTTGGTGTTTTTTTTTTTTGTCTTTCAGAGCTTTGCTCTACCATAACACCATCACAACTATTGCAGAATTCTTTTTTTCTGCATTCTAAACCAGTTCTTAGGGTTTTTTAACCCTTTTTATTTCGATTCTGATATCTGTTTATTAGTATTTCATCGTTTTAGTACACTTTTTTATTTAGATTGATATTTTAACCTCATATCTTCATCTTACTCATAGTACTGTTCTTAATGGAAACGATTTTTATATATTAGCAGATGTCAGTCTTTCTTATTAGCAGTAAACTCTAGAGAGTAAGATGCTACTGTTTTCTCCGAAATTTTTTAGTTGTCTTTCTTGTTCCATTATCGTATATCATACATATGTTTGGTTATTTTTCAATCTCAAATCTGAAAATAATCATATTGGACATAGCAAAATTTCTTTGAGAATTTTTCGTCAAAACTTCATCGTTGTTAGCAGCTATACAATTCTAGATTCTATATTCATGGCTTGTTCTACTATCCAATTCAGCTAGTTTTGGAATTTTCTTATTTCCAAACTCAAGTTGGTTTACCATCTTGAGTTTGAGGGAGGGTGTTAGAATACTCTATATTAAGCTATGATATTTTTTTATATATTTACTAATATTAGAATATTCTATATCTTAGTTTTTAGTAAGTAATTTTTATATTAGAATATTCTATATTTTAGTTTTTAGTAAGTAATTAGTTTTATTTTAGAATGTAGATCATTACTATATATATTACTCATTGTAAACCTATTTAAAGGTCCTTTTTTTATTTTTATGAAATATATGACAAGATGTAAACGTTATATTCTCTCTCCAATTCTATTATTTCTTGCCTTTTATTTTTTCTATTTCAATATCTTTATTGCCTGTTTTGAAAACATGTATTAGTGGGGATGTTTGGAGCAAAAAAAAAATATTACAAAACTCTACAAATCTCTACAAATACGAATTACGAGACAGTAAAATTTAAATTTTCTACTCATCGCACAAAGCATGAGACATTAACTTTTTCAAATTT
This sequence comes from Sideroxylon spinosum, assembly GCA_003260245.2. NCBI lineage: Eukaryota > Viridiplantae > Streptophyta > Magnoliopsida > Ericales > Sapotaceae > Sideroxylon > Sideroxylon spinosum. The sequence goes on along the minus strand of QLOD02000010.1, from coordinate 17,557,050 downwards.
ATACAATTTTATATAACTCCAAACACACCCTTTCGAAAGTGATTTTAGCTGATTTTAGCCTTGTAGATAAATCTAGAATTTAAAAAAACTTTGGGGTGGGCTTTTTTCGGAATCTCAAAAACTAGTTAATGCAGTTGGTTTATTGGTCAACGTCAATAGCAAACGTGTCAATCTTTGATTGGCTGTCTGTTGTAATGTGACACTCGTCACACTGGTATTTGTTGGTCAACAGCCACGCTGACATTATAGCTTAGCTCGGTGTGGTTCATAGTTTGGCACTACTCCTTCACAAGGAATAATTTTTTGAGGATTAATGTCTTCCCCTAGATTCAAGTTTAAGACCTCATTCAAGTTAAATTTGGTGTCTCTCGAGTTGTGGTTTGTTATGCACAACTAATATATGTATAACGAAATCTACGGGTGACCATCTCCATCTCGTTTTCTCACAAGAGTGACTTTGCTGACGAAACTCCAGCCAACATTTGGGAACCGTGTGGAGGGTCCTTTTGGTTTCTTCATTTTGCCACATGATTCCCTCATTGAAATCTACCTGCTGGTGCTCTCAAACTACAATTTCTGCGACATCAAATTTTGGGCTGAGGCTGAAACTCACTAATTTTTTCTCCAAATTGCTCTAGTTTGCCTTTTCTAGTTCTTGTACCAGTTGTTGAAAATTTAAGGAGCATAAGCATGCACAAAACGCAATAAAAGGCATGGTTCGGTAATTGTCTAAGTCCATGACTACGGAATTCAAGAGCCAAGTCACTATTTTTCGTTGAAATAGTTACACCGAAGGGGGAGAATTCATCTTCTCAACTTAACTCCAACTACTTACACTTTATTCTCTCATTCACCAGCCCCTAATACAAGAGCACATTCCTTTTTTGAAGCTCCCATTTTTTTACATGTTTTCGATCACCCCATCCTCTCTCTAATCTCTCTCAGTAAATAATAATAATCCTAGTCCTATAAAGGATGAAACAATCGAATTTTGGTATTCAAAATTGACTAACATTAGGGTTAGTTTGGGAAGAAAAAAATTAACATTTTTGTAGTTAGTTACTAAAAACCTAATTTATTTATTTATTTTGTTTGAAAATAAAAAAAGCTAACTTTCTAACTTTTTGTTCATTTGACATATTTACCATTCATGATCTAAAAAAAATTTAAATTATAAGATGGTAATTTTAATCATTTTAGAAAATAGCAAAAAAATCTAGTAGCCAAAAGCTTAGTCCATGCCAAATGGAGTCGTAATCTTGGGTGAATCCTGCACAAAAAAATCAAGTAACTCAAAACTGGCCACTTGGTTCAAATTGGTTCAGGTTTGTATCAAATTTGGTTTGGTTTTAAGTTAAAAAATTAACAATTAATATTTTTGGTTCGTTTATCAGGTTAATAGATAAAAGAGCCAAATATGAATTGAAAATAATCCAAACTGATATAACTCGAAAACCAACTTGAAAAAAATAATATCTAATATACAATTATATATAATATTATAAATATATAATGTTTTAGAGTCAAAGTCGTATACTTGAGCTCCAAACTTATTTGAATTTTTAATATTATTTATTTGGGTGCTTATAAACCAAAGATAAGCAAATTAGCCTAACTCAAAAATCAAATCGATTCAATCTGGTATTTTTAGCTTAGTTTGGTTTGAAGTTAAAATCGGTTTGATTTCAAGTCCAAGTTTTACAAACCAAAAAAAAAAAAAAAATAATAATAATCTAATTCTAAATTAAATATGAACCTAAATGAAATTAACCTATACACACCCCTGTCGAAAAATACAAAAATTTAGAATTTCACTCTAATTCCATTTCTTTTCCTATGAGCCTATTTGACGTTCTAAAAACCATTGAAAACCTTTGAAAATCTTTAAAATTTTCTAACAAATTTTACTTTTCTCGTAGTTCATGAAATTTCTATATATTTACTTATCTCAGTAAATTTTTACAAATTCTAATAATTTTTTTTACAAATCTCAATAACATTTTACAAACTCTAATAACTTTTTTTAAATTACAAAATTTTTTTAACTACTTTCAATAAATTTTGATGTAAAATCGTTCCGACGGAATAAAAATAAAACTGTTTGTATGGTTTTTTCTTCAAAAAGATAAATTTTTTTTAAAAATTTTACTATTTATCTTTGAAAAACGTAATTTAGTAATCACACGACAAAAAACATATTCAAATCATCTCTTTTTGTTATTTTCTTTGGTCACGCCAAACATGCTCATCAGTGATAAATATTTTTGGCAAGAGGAGGAAACTGCCACGCGAGATCTTGGAAGGTGGTTTTCCACGCGTACGTGTATACTTATACCAAGTCAGCTTCGCGAAATCGCGGTGGCTGCCACGCTTATATATTCCCATTTCATCCGCATCCAAAATTCGAAAACCGCTGCTTCATCAGAACTATTATTATATATTTTATTTATTTATTTGTTTATTTCTTGAAGCTTCTCATCTTCAATCCTTTTTTGTTAGTACTTCTCTTCCAGAACTCTCCACAAAAATCAATCTTTCCACATTTTCTCCCACTTTCTACCACATTTTCTCTCTCGGCAAACACAAAATTTTCTAATTCATGTCTTACAACTCCAACTACCAGTCCGGCTACGCCCCCTCTGCACCTCCGGCGCCGGAGTCTCACCCTTACGCTGCTCCTCCTTCGAGCTACTACGGGCAGACAAGTTACGGCTCCCATGGATGCTCCGCTTTCCCGCCGGGGACTCACCCGGAGGTCATTCGGAGCTTCCAGATGGTGGACAGGGATCGGAGCGGCTTCATAGACGATAGGGAGCTGCAGCAGGCTCTGTCTTCGGGTTACCAGAGGTTCAGTCTTCGGACTATTCGCTTGCTCATGTTTCTGTTCAAGAGCCCCAGCGATTCCCTCAGAATTGGTATTTTATTTTTTATTTTTTTTTTTATGCTTTGATTCTCTTATTTTATATCTATATATATATATATATTCTAGCCAACCAAACGTAATTTGGTTTTGACTTTTGAGTGATCTTTGATGCTAAAAGTTACAAAATTGCTATCGACTTCTTCGACCTGGCTTTAGTTTAATCGAGATTCAACCTAATTGTGGCTTAGGTTGTTTGTTCTCAGCCAAAAACAGTAAACGAAAACCTCAAGTTTATCTTACGTGTCCAAATACATTATTCACTTTTTCTTGTAGAAATATTAAACTTTCTTTAGTGTTTCAAAGATGTGTTAATTTACTGTTAGCCGGTTTGAAAGCGAAATTTTTAAAAATTTTTGGTAATTTTTTTGGCAATAGTTTATAGGTATAATTTTTATGCATTTGGTAAACATTTGAAAGTTTAAGTAACTTTTAGAACATTTTAGTAATTTTTGTCTGTTTGGTAAAAAGTTGGAGAAATTTTCAGTAACTTTTTAGGAATTTTTAGTAACTTTTGCAGTGTTGCCAAACGCCAAAAAAAGCAAAAGTTGTTAAAAATTTCTCTTTTGTTGTATTCCAAACAGGCCAACATATTTTGGTTAGTCTAATTTGTGCTTTGTGATGGTGTTGTACTTTACCTTTTACAGGACCCAAAGAGTTTGCTGCATTGTGGAGTTGTCTTGGTCAATGGCGTGTAAGTTGTCTTTTCTTCCCTTTTGGGTCAAATTATAAATAGGAAGAACATTTTTCATGTCATCTCATGTGAAAAACGTTTCTTCACAATGAACACGAGCTCATAATTGCACTTTATTTACATAAGAGGTTGTGGTTAGAGAAGAAATCAGGGGTCATTTCTATATTCAATTTATATAATTTGTAGACTCAATACTAATGGATCTATTATAGTGATAGCTTTTAATAGTTCTTTTCTAATATTATTTTTTTCCTGTTTGGCGTAAACTTTTCTGTATTGAAAGTCTTTCCATAAGAAGTGCTTTAAATAAGAAGTCCATTCACGAAAAAAGTTCTAGAAGAAAATAGCTATTTGGTAAAAAGAATTACATTTAATAATTATTAACAGTAAATAAAATAAAATAAAATAAAATAAAAATAAAAATGAATATATGTAATAAATGGTAACAGTAAGATATGCAAAAGCATTATTATAAAAGGTTTAAATTGTTTTTTTTTTTGGGGACATTTTTTATTGTCTTATTGAGAAGTCTATTCTAGAGAAGTCACTTAGCTAGCTTGTCTAGAATAGATTCCAGGAATGAGCTTCCATTGGAAATTCTTCTACACAATTTTACCAAATGTCTCAAAATATGGAATGTCATTATAAAATCCTTCTAGACTGAAGCATTTCCAAGCAGTTATGCCAAATGAGCACTTTATTTTGGTTAAAATCCTTGTGGGTGCTGACATGCCATAATTGAATGGCTACATGCGGTGTGGGTAATGTCAACATTTGTTAGGCGATATTTTGGATGATGGGGAAGGTTTTTGTTTTGTGATGCATCTTTGCCTTAAAAAGTAGGATTTTTTTTTTTTTTTGGTTTTCTTTTTCCCCTATTGAAGTGTTATATCTAATAAATTGAAATTTTGCTCTTGCTAGTTATGGATTACCAATCAACAATCGCATACAATAATCAGTTTCATAAGTGTGAAAAAGTAAAATATATTGAACACAATATTTTGACAAGAAAAACCCTTCACAAATAAGAGTGAAAAATCTAAGGTCATCAAATCTCAACGATGCGTAAAATGATTACAAGAAAGATTGCGGTAGATACACAGTCGACATTTCCTACCCTTGTTGCACTAATTACAGTGGACGTCTTCTCCAACAAATGAAGAGGGATCTTCGTCTGTACTTGATGAATAAACACACTCATGCCTCTGAACACATTGAAGAATTGACATATAGATGTTTGATTGTTAAAACTATAGTGGCTAAGTTAAGAAAGGTTTCTTCGATACTACAAAGAACATAATCTTGCCCCTTTGAAGTCCCTTTAGACTATAGCAGAAGGTTTGTGTTCGTAGAACACTCAAAACAATCCAATCTTTTTAGGATTGTAGAGTTTTCTACCCCAAAATCCTTAGGAAACCTTCTTATAAATGATTCCAACCTCCTTTAAGGTTAGTGAGCCTTCCTTGAATGTATTACAACATATTTCCATAATTGGAACATATCCTATGCCAAAAAGATTTTCGAAAAATGCAGTTCTCTAACATTCTGTCCACCGCTCGCTGGAGTGAGCATCCAACAAGCTCATGCCTGAGCCGATTTTCGAACTGCTCAGAAAAATAGGCATTCTAGAGTATCCAACGAGCCTGGCTCTAGCAAACATCCAGGCAGCCTCTCTAGTTGATCCAACAACCAATCCAAGTCCATTTTGGCAATTTTTTAGAAACTTTGGCTCGAACCAATATCCAGTCAGCATCAAACAAGCATCTAGCTAGTTTTCAACTTCGTGTGGCCTTTTATCTGTTTCAATCCTCGGTCTTTGGCTACTAGAAACACATCAATCCTACACTCGGAAACACCCTAGCCTAATGCTAAAGAGTACATGAATTACCTTCATTGTTTTGTCCATGGATTGCCAATTACAAAAATAAAACCTAACATAAACAATGAGAGATGATTCAAAGGGAATATGAACAACCAAACATGGAACAATAGAATGAGTTTCATCCAAACTTGTTTTAAGGGTCTTATGAGATTCCAATTACAATTCTCTTACCACTATTACAAACAAATCGTGGAAACAAGAACTACTACCACACAAAGTTCTAGTTAAAAAAAGAACACATAAACTAGGATATAGATACTAGGATTGTGGTACTCATAATACAGTGAGAACAGAAGCAGATGATGACCATAGGTTAGGTTGTCCTTAGATGAGCGGTCATCTTTTTAGATGAAAGGTAATTTGTGCTGCCTACATTCAGCCCATGGTCCTGCCGCTCCGACTTTGCTCTTCTGAAATGGTGTGACCATGTTAATTTCGACCATCAATAATTCCCACTAACTGCCTCATCATGTGCATTCATGTGCTGATATTCTCCCAACAAGTTAATTGGCTATGCAGGATGATTCTCTTGACTTGTAATGGTGCTTGGATCTATAGGCTTGGCTTGTCAAGCAGTTTACTAGCTTGCTTGTACCATGCCTCCTTCAAGAAAACAGCATATGTCCTTGCCGATATTGCTTCCCCTTTTGCCTAATGCATTTAAAAATTTTTCGGAGTTTTCCTTCTCACTATCCAACATCTACTCTCCTGGTGTATCATGCAACACATGCACTTCTACAGGGCACTTTTATCTGTATCAGCATCGATACTTCCCAAACTTGTTATCAACATTTCATGGATATGCCTGGAAATGTATTTATAAACATTCTTACTTTAATGTAGATTCACAATATTATAAATTGACACTCCTTGAACAATCCCCCACACAAGCGGTAATTTTCAACAAAACTTGTTGGAGCTATGTATTTTTTAAGCTTCATTTGTAACATGATGATTCAACTATGCTATAGAAATTTATATTGAACACTAATGAAAGCTTTATTTCTGATTTCTGTCTCCTTAATCTCTCTTACTCTGCTACTAAGCTGGCATAAAGTACACATGATGCATCTCAGATCTCAGATGTTCATACCTCCTTGCGGCAACATGATAGTTCCCTAATAACACACACTCGGAGCGTAAGGAAATATTTGTGGGATACCTTCCAAATTTTACAAACCTATTTCAATAACATGCGTTGTTTAACTTTGTCATGAGACAATGATATTTGGAGCTAAGCAGAACATTTTTGTTTGCTAAATCAGTTTTTTAATATGATGCAGATTTATTTATCTAAGAAAAATTCCCATATGAATGTGTAAACTCTTGGTTCCATTGAGTCTTGAAAAGGGTTTTTTTTTTTTTGGTTTGAGGGCCCCGCCGGGGGGGGGGGGGGATTGTTTCTTGTCGATGGTTTGGCCAATCAATTAGAGGTTGACATTCATTATAATGCATTCAAGTAGCTGAATTTGTGTCCAAACAGCTGACCTTTGATTTGCAATAATATATGAATCACTTGAGAATTTTATTTGCAAATGTATAGCTGAATTTCTGTTCTTGCTGCGGTAGGCCATCTTTGGGAGATTTGATAGAGATAGGAGCGGGAAAATTGATGCAGTGGAACTAAGGGATGCTCTGTACAGTCTTGGGTATGCAATTCCATCTTCTGTGCTTCAAGTTTTGATTTCAAGATACGAGGATGGAAGTGGCCGGAGAGTTGAGCTGAATTTTGACAGCTTTGTAGAGTAAGGCTTCTTCCGAATAAAAAAATAAGAAAACAAACTGAAATAATTTGGTTCCAGTTATAACCGAATTAACCAAAATCATATTTGTGTATTTAAATAAATATTTGTTAACCAAAATCATACTTATATGTAAAAATATTTTTTCCTAACTTTGTTTTTGTACAAATTTATTACTATTATAAAAATTTATATTTACATATAAATATATAATTTGTTTCTTTGGATCCTTTGCTTCCACAAATACAGCCACCAAAACCAAACCGGAACATAATTTAGGGCTAAAATATAATTAGAACCAAACATAAAAATGGAAATAGGCGGGGTTTGGAGGAGCAAAAAAACCCACCAACTTTTGGTGTTTTAGATATTGGTATGTTTAGAGTAGTTTGAATTTATAAAAGTTAATATGTGTTTTGTATAATCAGTAAAAAAA
>QLOD02000010.1:17408542-17421192 GCA_003260245.2 Sideroxylon spinosum | reverse complement strand
AACGAGAGGGAACTAAACCTTATCTCCAGAAGAAGTGCAAGAAAAGCATAACAAAAAACCAATAAAAGAACAGTGACTTACCACTTTACAAAAATGAAATAACCTACTACTAAAAGGAATCAAAAGCAAATTGTAGTGACTCACCGCAGTACAAACAAATGGAGGGGGACATATACCTGACCTCCCAAGCAAAAAAGAAAAAATAAAGCAACTAAATCTTAAGCTGAGGAATGTCATCTGCATCAAGAGTGAGGATACCAATGATGGCCCTAAAAAGACTACACTGCTCATAAAATATCTAGTCTTGATGATTAGTATTGCCTAATTAGTCATGAAATCTGTTGCCTGGTTTGTTTCCCGATAAACAAGATGAAGCTGGATGGTTGCAAGATTACAAAGACGACAAATCCGAGTTAATAGATTAGCCTACTCCCAATAGCTAGAACCATTAGAAGTAGCCCAAGATACCATTATAGCGGAGTCAGTCTCAACAATCAAGGAATTAAAACCGCTCCTAGAGGCAATCTCTAATCCCATCAATAGAATAGTAAGCTCAGCATAAAAAAAAGGCTTTTGCCCAATAAATTCACCAAAAGCAAAAATAGGCATGCCAAGATGATCATGAAGAATACCATCTACAGTTAACGGTCTTGGATTGCCACAAGAGCAACTATCTACATTAAACTTCAAGGTTCCCCTAGAAAGCCGAATTCAAGAAATAACTTTCATTTGCTTAGTCTAGACCGATAAAATCCTTAAAACTCGAACAAACTGCACTGAAGAATCACCACAGAGCTATGATGTCTTGAAACCATGAGCTAATCCAAGAAGATGCAGATCCACTAAAATACGATGAATGATAGTAGAAGAATTAAATGAAGTACCATCAAATCTAAAAGTATTGCGAGCTTTCCAAATATGCCAAAGGATGTAACGAAGTTTTGAAAATTTGATCCATCTATTTTTAAGTTAAAATAAGCCATATACTGTCATTAGAAAAATAAAAAATAAAAAAACTAAGCGTCATACAATATAATTAACTCAATCCAACATGAAATAATAAAATAATTTGGATAAAATTCCCAGATCAATACAGTCCCAACCATTAAAAATTAAATATGATAGACGTGCCCAGGCTATAGTGTCCTATGTGTTAATCATGTATTGGAGGATCACATATTTCGGAAAGATGAAATAATTGCATCCGACTATCGTAAAAATAAAAAGTCAAGAAACAATTGAATAATTGGTTGTCAAAATTTTCAAACAAAATGCATTTTGAGTTCTCATGAAGTCATGATTCAGTTGAAGAAATGTAAACCTACTTATATCTGGTAAATTCTATTTTCCAGTTTCTTAACACAATACGTATATCAGGTTTGCTTAAACAAATAAACCCCTGCTTCTTGCTGATAAATAAATAACAAAAAAAAAAAAAAAAACAAGTTATAAAAAAAATTACATTATTATTCTAGCTAGACTGCAAAATTGCAAACAATGTCAACCCAACTCATTGCATATTGCAAACTAAATATATTTTACAAGCATACATACGGGTCTAGGAACAAGTATGCAAGTGGTCTGCCAACAGAATCTCAAAATCTGGTCACCAAAAAAATCGATAACCGTGCCAGGACAAACATTCAGTGAACTATTTCCATCTTCTTTATCTTGACTTCAGCTCTCCTCATTCAAGAAAGAGAGTAAGATTTTAGATGCTGCAAGTTCTTATGATTAAATAATCCCCCCCCCCCCCTTCTTCTAATACAGAACTTCGTCAGTTGTGATTCAAGACCATTGTGTTGGAGCCAATGAAGGAGCAACTTCATTCATTCTTAACTGCACGATATATGTGGCGAACAAACACCGAGGAAGCATGAAAACTGATTGTACCAAGCATCAGGAAAAATGCATAGCATATGCAAGCATTGTACCCGAAAAAGAAAGAAAGCTGCAAAAGCCCACTCATATTTGATTTGGCATAGAAGTAGATGCAATACCCAAACATGAATATGGCAGTGGAGCCTCCGTGGAAAACAGATCTGCATCAAAGACGCAGGTAATCGATAAGCCGATGCAAGTAACAAAGAAAAGAAGCAGGAAAAAAAAAAAATTGACTTCCCCTATAAAAGAAAATGACTTCATCAAAGCTTACAAAATTCCAATATGGCATTGCAACTAATATGTAGGAAGCAAACACTGAAAAGCGCATGGTGCAATACTGCATGAAAGACAATATGTTGTTAATATTTTCCTTTCCAGCCTTGCGATTTTTAGCTGGTGGATGAAAACCCATGTCTTTGCAAGACGGCTTAACATTAACAATTGACCAGCATGCAACCTCAAGGCTGTTGTTTTCTTACTAGAAACGTGGAAAAACTTCAAGATTTTAAAAGTTGCCCTTCATTACTTTAGATTGGAGGCTATGTAAGACGTAGGCTCCCCATCTGCCGCATTCATATATGTCATTAACTGTTAATGTAAGAGATCACAGTGACCTCACAGTTTTCATATGCGGGCCCCAGCAAACCACACCCCACTCATTTCCAAGAAAATGATGAAGAATTCATCCTTCCAAAACCAAAGATAGTCAGATGCATGAGGGAACATCAATGCATAATCCAAAATGATAAGATGATTTCAACCACCTTTACTCCCTTGTGACATGGGGTCATGGGTTTGGACCTTGAAAATAGCTTCTTTGCAAGCAAAGATAAGGTTATGACCTAGTGCACCAGATTGCCCCCTTTTTATTCATTCGTTTACTGTGAAGACTAAATTTTTAAATTCTATACACACTGGAAATGTTAAAGTAGTTCACTTGAACATGGAAGCTATGGATATTTTCTCGAACAAATCCTATATGGATCGTATACATTGGTTGTGATTACCAGTAAGGTCAAAAAAATCAACAGTCAAGATTCTGTCATTATTTGTAATTGAACCCAGTAAAATTTTCAGAGGTAACTCAGAAACAATAAAAGACTAGGTGGTAAGAAGCATATGGAATGAGCATAACGCTTGCGTAATGCAGCCATATACAGATTGATATAAACCTATATATACGTGCAAGCTGTGAGTTTGCAGCTGGAGAACATACCTCCACCACCATTCATGGTCTTCCACTGTCAGCTGAATGTATGTCAATCCAACACTCAACATTGCAATGAGTATGATAAGGATAATGAATGATACAAACAGAATTCCAGAAAGAGTGAATATCTTGTAGCCCCAAATGCTTGCATAAAAGTTGTGTAACTCAAGGACAATTGCACTGAAAGATAGAAGGCCACCCAGAAGCATTTGACCAGGAGTTCTACTGTACCATGCTGACAGTGGAATCTCTCTTGGAAATCTCTTTGTTGCAGAGGGTGCTCGAAATTCTGATCTAAAACGGTGCCCAAGTATTCCTCCAACAATGAGAAATGGGATGCTAACAACTGTAAATACAAGAAAAATTACTACAATAGTGCCAAATGGAAGTGCTGCTGTGGATCCATAAAATACTGCAACCGTGTTAAGAATAGACACAGCTATGAACAATGGACCAAGGTAAATAACCCCAGCTAGAAGAACACTTCTTTCCTGGAAGAATTGAAATTCACCATTAATCACTACCAAGTTGAATAATTGAAGAGCATAACACGACGATAAAAATTAAAGTGGAAAAGTAATATTAAATACCCATCCAGTCTCAGCAAACTGACTGTAAAAGGAAGCAGAACTGTAACCAGAAATTATAGATGTAACGGTATAAATCACCACAAGAGAAGTGCACAAAGCTCCACGACTGTAGGGATATAGGATGCCAAGAAACGCCAAAGCAAACAAAAAGCAAACCCTGAAGAAAATATGCAAAAAATATCAGGGAAAATCAAAAGCTCGCTCGTGAATACAGCCCATCCTAATTAGCTCATTGTCATAAAAGCATGTCATGTCTTTTTTAAGCTCAATTCATCATTAATAGTATTTTCATCCTCCCGCTCCTCTTCGTCAAGGGCCATGTAATGAACATTACGGTCCATACTGTGCAACAAAAAATTATAAAAACAGATGAAAAATAGGGAGGGCAGAAAAAGGCAATCGAATATGCACAAATCAATATTTTCTAGGTTAAATTACACCTAGACCCCTTGAACATTTGGATAATTACATATAGAACCCTTAACATTTAAAATTTAACAATACCTCCCTTATTTTGAAATGTTGATAACCTCTAACCCCCTTCTGCTAGTTTGAACCTTAACTTCGTTAAAATTTTATTGTGGAGACAAATTTACCCCTAACTTAATTAATTGATTACAAAAAAAACCTTCACCTTCATTCTTTCTCTCGCTAAAATTAATATACATATATATAAGTTAATATTCCTGCCACATCTGGTCATTTTCCGGTGACGCCGCTAGCCTCTTTCTGTTCGTCAGCCATTTCCTGGCGACGCTGCCATTTTCTGAAGACTGCTGCGACTATTTCTTTAGCAAATTGATGAGCCTGAAGAATTTTGCCCACCGTTTCTCCCACAAGCATGGCCAGCAATGACGTTCACAGCCATTTCCTTGTTTACAAAGAAATCAAAAATTTTTAGATGATCTAGAAAACCCAGTTTCCATTTTTTGACGAATCAGGGAGAGAGAGAGAGAGAGAGCTGTATTTGTTAGAGTCTGATCATTTTGGCCTCTTATTAACTCAATAGAGTTCCTACCATCAGCTAGCAATTCATGGCGACAAACAGGGCAAGAATTGTGGAGAGAAAGCCGAGGAAGTATGCAATCTGAATGATAAATATGCTTACAGGGCATTTCACGAACTTTGTTACCTAAGTCAAAAGGTCCTTTGTAAACATAGTTTAGTTCGGTAGCTATATGACTCAACACTCTCAGTTGTGGACATTCACTCAATTGCAGCCTTTGATGCCGGAGGATGGTCAATTCGCCCACTTCCATTGACTTCGGGCGGAGGGTTCTCTTGCGGAATATTGAAGAGCAGCGGTAAAGTCATCTGCTGGGGCAGAATGATGTTCCTGCTCATTTGGCTTTCGAATTCTTGGGCCTCGCTCTGGGTGCAAATCATAGTTGCAGAATTTAGAAGAAAATGAGTTGGTGGTTTGTTGGGTGATTTCCCCTCCAATCCGCCCTACCGCCACTCATCTTCCAAAAGCCATCGCCGCCGTTCCCTTGGCTGCCAGTAGCACTCCCAACCAAATCCCTAAGATTCCATCAGCTGCCCCCCCCTCAAAACCCTGACCCTAATGCACAAGAAGGGTAAAATTGGAATTATGCAGTCACTTTTTGCTGATATCATCATTTTAACTGCAATCCAACGGAAGCCTAACAAAGGGATCAGGAATTAGCAAATTTTCAAAATAAGGGAGGTGTGTGTAAATTTTAAATGTTGAAAAGGTCCAAGTGTAACTACCCAAAAGTTCAGGGGGTCTAAGTGTAATTTACCCTATTTTCTATGATAATTCTATTGATTGAAGAACATATGGAAGCTGACATTTACTACAAGGAAAGCCATGGGTATTCCTACACATGAAACAATGTCCAAGTCCATAGAACTGGCATGGTACAATACATCTTCTTTTTGCAAACACCAACCGTGATCAATGCTAAAGCTCTACTTTTGTCCCTTTTTCATCACCTCGAGCATTGTAATCAATTTAACGAGGTTAACCCATCGGCTGCAGCAGATGACACCTACTAACATGTCCCATCAAGGAGGAACTAGGGTGACACTATCCAAGGAATAGTCACATAACTACAGCTAGCTATTAAGTGCAAAAGGTTGAAAGTAAAATCGTTGGATAGCTCACAGGGTCAACATCTGGGTGCCGGTGCCCAAAACAGCACAAAACAAGGGCATCTGGGGAGGACATCTGAATATATCACTGTGAATGTATTTCCAACCAACTTGCTTTTCGTCTTCTTCATCTCCATTTGCAAACCTATAATACAGAATAATGAACAGGAATGAAGTATATAACTGCTCCGGAGCCTACTTGAATAATAATATTAACAATAGTAGTAGGAAACCCAAAATATGCATTAAGAATAATAACAGTGCCATTACCGTTTCAAATCATTCTTGAGATGCCGCATAAAAAGTACCACAAGCAATCCCGCTAAAAGGACAATGATCACAATCGAATTAATGAATGAGAACCAATGAATTTTGCGATGTGTTGGCAGTAATGAATCCCTTGAGTATTTGTCCATTCTGGAATTGAACGGAGTGGAAGTCGTATTCCAGAAAATGGAATAAGTGAATTCAACACTAGCCTCTGCATCTTTGGTTACATCAACAACATGATTTGGGTCACTAAAAGCACGAATTTCTATGACTTGGTTGCCATTATAAAACACAGTGAACTGGACATGTTTGAATAGATAGTATTTAGGACCATTTCCATCAAGTGCCCAACTTTCCTCATCAATTTTCCCAATGAAGCCCCAGAATGGAAGATCATCAAAGTACATCTGGAAGTAAAACTCATTAATGATAGCATCCCTGAATTTTGCAATTTCATCTTCTTTAAGTGTCCTGTGGCACAAAATTTCCCCAGTTTTGTCCTCCCTGAATTTCAGGTCATACAAAGCTTTGGTTAAACGATCGCCACTTAGAACTTCCCCAAGTGATTCCTTCTTTCTGACCAAGTAATCTGCAAAAAATAAAAGAAAAGTAATTTCTCTCCATCCACTTCATATTGCATAATGAAGTATACACATCACTAATGACACAGTATGCATGTCAAATCCCAAACCATCTGATTCAGTGCCCTAAGTAAATTCTCAGCTGCACAGATGCATCATGATTACAAAAACATGTGAAAGTTTTTAAATGTTGAATTAGTTTGTCAGTTTCTCTTAACTTTTGGAAATTAAAAAATCAACATAATAAGGTTCAAGAAAAAAACCCATACAAGTGGATAAAAATCAATTCAATTGGAGAAACATATAGAAATGGCTAATCAATGCCATCTTTAGACTCGATTCGTGTACTTAACTCGATAGCTAGTACACAGCTAACACAATTCAACAAGACTCCAAATTCTTCTCAAAGTTATTGAATAATCAAAGTCTCTGTGAGCCTAAATGCTCACCTGGGCGGCAGAATGGCAGGTCAAAGTATTCATAGGTTTCACTGCAAGAGAATGAGAATTAAACAACATTAAGCCTAAAAGAGAAACCATGATGCTTCGGAAAACAATATATCCTAGACAAATGACATTTTGAATACTATTACCCTAAGATTCAATCTTACAATAACTGTACTTCAAATATTTACATACATTCTCAACATTGACTTTTCTGCATTCCACCCACAAAAGTATAGATGATCGGAGTGTCCATATCATATGTAAAGTCTTCAGGTTTCAGATGCAAATGGACTAGTGGCACCAGCAACGAAAAAAAGAAAAAAAAAAGCTTATTCTTCTTATAAATTTGCAAAATAGAAGAACAAAATTCTCCTGAGCAAATAAGAAAGACCAACATTAATGAAACCGGAAATATCAACTAAAGAAGTTTGTGCTGAGTTTAGTCTATAAACAAAAACAAAAGATTACTTTTCCATATATAACAGCAACCATATGGAGCACTATCCTCAAAAAGTATAGTCAGCCTTCATGTCTTTCTCTCTCCACGTCAGCCCATATTACCTTCGCAAGCTTCTCATCTTTCTAACACTTAAACTATGTACAGTTATTTTGTATTACTTGATGCAAAGAACCAAACCATACTAGAGACCTTTCCAAAACTTTATCCTCATGCAGTGGGACCTCTAGCTTCATGCAGAGATGGTTATTTCTCTCTTCTATATTCTTATATAGACATCCCCATCCTGATGGTACCTGGCACACAGATTAATCCAGTGCCTGGAATAAGAACGGGGGAATGCAGTATACTATGTTTAGGAAAATATTTTGGGATCGGTAATCACTGCAGTTTCATTTTGCCTACTCTAAGTTCCTGTCTCCAGGTGAATAAAACTGAAAAAACCTTCAATTTTATGAGTGTGAGGAGGAACCTTTAATATCCTACTCCTCTTCATTTCGTTTAATAAGAAAAGAAAAAAAAAAATCCACAAAAGGAAAAAGGGAAATGTAACATGCAGAGAATGATGAAGCTCTGACAGCAAATAGACTATGACCTCTGACAAAGAAATGAAGCATAACCTAGAGCAGAATAAAACAAAGGAAGAAGTCACCTCCAACTTGTGAGGCAATTCGCTTTTAGATAAACCCTCTGCCTCATTTTTCATCACGAAAACCCGACTAACCAATGGCCCCACCATATAAATCAAATGCCTCAAAAGTATCAAGGCTATGTTTAGATGAATGCATTTCAAATCAATGCTTTGAGGTTAAAGTTTGTAGACAGTAGATTCAAAGACCAAATCAAGTATAAATAGAAATAGGATTATATTGCCAGAATCCTTATACCACAAGATTCGAGCATTTCAAATAACTACTTGTACTATGTTGTTTCAAATCCACCATAATCCATCATGTTAAAACAATTAAATCCACCTTAAAACTCAAAACGGAATTTTCAAATCTATATTTGTGCCACTCCCCTATAATAATTAAGGCCAAATACTTTCATTCCAAATTTGTAACGAAACCAAATTCAATGAAACAATGCCACTGAAAAAATTGCAAACATTTGTAGAAATAAACTGGAAACCTACTTCCCCGAACCGACAAAATACTACTGCTTTCACTACTGTTACTTTCCCCCTATTTTTGGTTATAATTCCAACTCTTGGGATCAATGGTACTGCCATCCCGTCTAGAGAAAGACAGAATAAAACCAGCGCGATCAACAAAATTCCCTAGGCAAAAAACTGTCCCAAAGTTCAAATGTATCAACCATTGAGTAGAGACAGAAATTTAATTTGCCCAGTAAGGTAGCAAAGAGCACATCGCTGAGCCAACTCTCCCCATAGGAAGGACAAAAACCAAATCCCAGAAAAAACACTCTGGAAGTGCTGCAATAAAATTCTCTGCTTCCTTAAATTCAATGAAGGGCTTGGGACAATTTTCATCTCAATTAGAACCTGCAACATTTCTCACTCCACACTATCAGGTTCTAAATTACTTATGTATTAGAAAATGAAAATAAAATTAAATTCACAATTGAACATACAATTAAACTCAATTAAATCAAGTACTGAGTTCAAGAATCCAAATATTTCCCAAAATCAAGACAGTTAATATGACATTCATTTATATAAGGTAGAAATTTTGGATCTACATGAAGAAGTGAATGGAATCAGAAATGGGTTGAAACGAGCACCTGGGATTGCTCAAGGGACCCACTTTGTTAACGAATAAGGGAACTTGATCGCCCTCATTGTACCGATGATCGTTCTGAGAAGCAGTGGCAGAGGGAAGTCCTATACCGAGGGTCGTTATGAGCAGTAAAAGGAGAATGAGTCGAGGATCTCGAGTCATAGATGGTGGATAAAGAAGATCGAGAGAGAGAGACGTTGGAGGGAAATCTGAAAGAGCAGGGGAAGAGGTTGACAATTGCCTTTGGTCCTTTTTCCTGTTCAGTGCTTGCGAATCCAAATTATTGAGTTTGTTTGCGTCCAATTAGGGAAAGTCCAACGAGTTTCAACTTATTCAGCTCAAGCTATTTAATTCCAATTTTTATACAGATTTAAGTAAATTGCATAGCAGGAGACAAAAACGATGCCGTTTTACCAGTTAACTTAAAGGGCTCACCTCTGTAAAACGCACGACGGCGCTGTTTGCCCGCCCAAAATAATGTTATACGGTGAATTTCGGCTAAAAAGCCCGTCAACACATCGTTAAATTTGCCTTTCGTCACCAGAGTCCAGCTAAAGACGCTGAACTTTTCGGTGAATTCAGTTAGTGTTCGAACATGGGAAGGCGTGATGTGCTTGTCACGCCCTTTCTAGCCGTTGGTGCATGCTTTGTGATGTCGGTTGTGGCAAGAGCGGATGAGAAGGCACGGAAAGTGCGGCAACTATGAAAAAGCCAATGGCGATGCCTACAATAGTGATGGTGGAAGAGAACAAGAGGACGTGATAAACTTGAGAGTTTACGATGCGAAAGCGATAAGAGAATCGATGACCATAGGGAAGGACAAAAGAAAGGTTTGGGAGAAGTTGATGAATGTTCGAGTTATCTATTTAGGCGAATCATAGCAAGTTCCATTAATTTATGGCAAAAAGATTTCATTCCTCAGTAAGTACTCCTTTAATCTTAAATTGCATGTGATATTGTTCCTGATGTTGGGTTTTATTTTATTTTTTTGTCCAGTAATTTATACTGAGAAACTTATCTAGTGAACTTGAATGATTTTGTGTGTTTACACTATTTGATTTTCTATTGTCAAATTGCTTAATTGAATGCATCTCTTCTCAAAAGTTAAAATCTATAGTGAAAAAAATGTTTACAAGGTATTCCTAGCTTTAGTATAAAAAATGGACTTGTGTTTAGAGGGACAGTGAATTGATCTTGTACATAAAGCCTCATGTTTGAAATGATCTAAGAAGGCCTACTCTAAATCCAAATGAGTGAAGTGCCAGTGCATATTTTTATGCACTTTTGGATTAATATACAATGTTCCTTGTGCCAATTCTTAACTGGTGAAGACATGCCCTTCAATTGATAATGCATATAATCTTTATGTTGTTGTCATAGTGCATGTCATATGAATTACTTCTATTTCTAGGTTACATTGGATTTTTCAAAGTCAAAAATACCTTAGGATTGGTATCAAGCCATATTGGCTTGATACTAGAGAGTTCAATATTAGGTTCCTGAATATTGACAGTAAGATAAAAAAAGACTAGTATCAATAGAATGTTGTACAAAGTTTAACATGCCACACAAAAAAGACCACCATCTTTTCATGCTATTACTTGCTCTCAAATATTGACGGCAAGGATTGCTTATTTGGATGATAAGTATGCTTTAAGGGTTACATTTTGAAGACCCATTTAACTTTGGCACTATCATATCAAATCATGCATTCTGCACAATCCAGTGTTTTTATTTGGTTTGCTTGAGGTTCACCTTCTTTAGCAAAGATTCAATGTTTGATGGATGTATTCAAGGACAAGAATTGGACAAAGCATATTTATTATGATGGTGCTTCCATCCTGCCCATGGTAAAAGCCTTCTTTGCTTGACTACGAAATTGCAGAGCGAGGCCAGCAGTCAGGGCAACTACAGCTGTTGTAATCAAACCAAGAATAAATTTCATATTAATAATTCATTCTATTATTCTATTTTTGCATCCTTTATTAAATGTAAATCGTTTTTTTAGGCCCGTTTGACAACGCTGCCATTTTTCTATTATTATTTTTCTGTTTTGTGTTTTCTATTGCTATTTATTTTTTCTAAAAGGAAAACTGAAACTGTGTTTGGAAATGTAGTTTTGCTTATATTTATTAATTTTTTATTTTCATAAAATATTTAATTTTATTAGTTTCTAAGAATTTAATAGAATTTTCAAAACATATTTCATATTAATTTAATTATATTATTTATTTCAAAATTGAATAAAATATAATTACTTTATCATTTAATCCAGTAAATATAAAATATATTAATTTTAATTTCATTATAATATATGCTAAAATGTATTTCATAATAATTCAAATAATTTAATTATGATATTTAAAAATAATTGAATAAAATATATTTAATACTAGTTAAAAATAACTAAATTAAATTAACTATTAAATAAAATTTAATTAATTATCCAATTATGATATTTATTAATAATAATTTAATAAAACATATTCAATATAAGTTAAATTAATTAAATTAAATTAAGTATAAATTTTAAGTTAAATTAATCAATTTAATTTTATTATTTATTAAAAATAATTTAAAAAAATTAATTAAATTAATTAATTTAATAAAATATATTTTATATTAATTAACTTAATAACTAAATTAAATTAACTAAATTAAAAAATATATTTTATTAAATTATTTTAATAAAATGTCATAGTTAAATTAAATGATATTTTATCAAAATTCTTTAATGAAATATATTTTATATTAATTAAAAATTAAATTAATTATTGTATTAAATTATAATTTTTTATTTATTAAAAATAATTTAATAATTAATATTTCATATTAAATTAATTTAGTTAATAATTAATTTAATTTAGTTATTTATTCAAAATAAATTAATAAAATATATTACATATTTATTAAGATAATTTATTTAATTAAATTATATTATTTATTAAAAATAATTTTAGTCTAATAAAATATCAGTATAAAGTAATTATTTTAATATGATAAAACAAAAATGGATAAAATAATAAAATTTATAAAAATGTTTTCATTAGAAAAAGAAAACAAAATAAAAACACCTTTTTTTTGTTTTCGTTTTTCTGTTTAACTTTTCAGTTTTTTGGAAATAAAAAACATAAACAGATTTAACAAACATGTTTTTGTTTCTAGTTTACGAAATTTTAAAAACATAAAAAAAAAAAAACAAAAACGTTACCAAACGTGACCTTTATGGTTCTCTGTAGGATGAATGAAGTATGATAAAGTCCTCCCATGGGATCATGTTACTTTTGGTAAGAATATAGTAAATTATTTCTTGTCAATTACTTATGTTGCATTGTTGTCATTATGTGTGTGCCTGGTC
>QLOD02000010.1:17270572-17285070 GCA_003260245.2 Sideroxylon spinosum | reverse complement strand
GATTTCCTTTTGTGTGTTCAGACAACCATAGCTGGATTTTATTCGTTGACACAAGTATGTAAGGGGTGTGAATTATGGGTAAGTGATGCTTTTGACGGACGAGAATTTCTCTCTTAGCTTCATCATTATTGTTTTTCAATCATATTTTCATTTCCGATTAAATCCATGGGGTGGGAACATTTTACGTTATTGTTAAAGGCCACGATTAGCCGCAATGTACATCATCATCAATTATTAACAATATGTTATCATATTTCAAATCAAATTATCATATCATTTTCAATAGAAGCAATTTATTCTTATCATTATCAAACAATCAATATTGTTCATTATACCCAACCCATCATATTCTAATAATCATAGTCAATCAATAATGATAATGCAATCATTAATATCATCATCTCATTTAATAGTATAACAATTAATACAATCATGATAGTCGATTTAATAATCACAATTCAATTCAAAACTATAGCATGTATTCACTCTATTATCATGCTTTCTTATTTCCTTAACATATTCTCAACTTATTCTAATCCAAACATCGCATAGTTCATATTGATAAGTTTATCACAGCTCAACATGAAAATTATATCAAGAACAAGATATTATAAATTGTGACTTATAACCAAACAAGCCTAAACTATGACTTTGGAGTACCACAAGCACCTACATCAAGGACCAAGATGCCTCTATGTGAGCAAGTTTTGGTTTTTACTTATTTTTCTTAGGTTTTATCCCCAAAACTTATTCTATAATCCAGTCATTATACTTATAAACCCTACTTAAGTTATTTAACAAGTTTACAACCTTGTGTGTTAAGATAATGGCTACTTAAACAAGGAAATTTCAAAGTTAAAGTTTCAAGATGTGTCCAGGCACCCCCCTGAGGGACCCCGGGTGTCCCATTGATTTACTGAGGTTTCGACACCGGATGTCCCCAAAACTCACTCAAAACATGTTCTAATGATCTCATTTTTTCAAAATCAAAATCTTGGTTTCAAACCACACATACACATATACATTTATTTTACATCACTTGAATCATATTCTCATGCTTCCAATTTCTTAAAAAACTATCATAACAACACTTCCTAACCCATTACATCTTTTATATGCTATAAATCCTCACCTCAAGCTTAAACAAACTAGAGCAAGAAGATGGTGAGCTCTTGGTCTTAGACTCCCAACCTTAAGTAAATCAATCTCCTCAGCCTTTAAGCCAAACAACAAAAAAATCATATGAAAATGTTCATTTGAGGGTTTGATTACAATCTTACAAGATTAATTAGAGTTTGATGAAGGTTAGCATAAGTTACCAACACCAAGTTCCTAGGTTCCTACTTGGCTCCTTCTTCTCCCAGTTCTTCTCTCCCAAACACCAAACTTTATCCCTTTCTCTCTCCTCCTTTCTAAGCTTATATAGAAGCCCCAACTTGCTCCCTAAGCCAGCTACAGTGCCCTACACCTTTCCCTTATCCCCCATTTTAATCAATGAAATGTCCCTCAATTGTACAAGCTAGAACCACATCAATCTATTATTCTACTATATAGTCCAAGCACCCCCTTGAGCACCCTAGGCACACACCCCCTTAACTGGGGAACTCCCCTGAATATCTCCAAATAAAAAAAAGAAAGTCAAATTTTAGGTTATTTGGCCCATTACTTCTAAAAATTTTAACCCTAAGCCATCCCTAATGACTTACATGGCTTAAATAACATATTATGGCACCCAAATGTGTTTAAAACCACAAAATTAATATCAATACAAAAATCCAGGATATTAGAGTTTGCATTTTTTTCTCTCTATAATTTAGATTTTTTTCTTTTGTTTTACCAATTTCTCTACAACTCTAAATTATCATCTCTGTAAAGAGTTTCTAAATTAAGGTTTAGAATTTGTGTTTGAGATTTGGAATTTTTTACTTGAATTGGCTCACCAAAATAGTTATAAAAGTGAATTAGTGTCAATAAATGTTGATTTTTTTTTATAATTATTAGTAGCTGTTTTGGTCATGGTTTTCTACAAAATGTAATGAAGAAACAAATATGAGTTTCACATATAATGCTCTTATTTATTACATTTTTGTTTCAACTCACTCTATTAGCATTATTTTACTTTTTGTCTTTGGACTTGCTCTCTCTAAATTCAAGGAGGGTAGAACCCAAACTGGTACTCTATTTTGCTGGCTTTAAGCTCACCATTGTTCGTTTTTAATGGGGTTTGTGTCCTGAGGGAAACAAGAGTTTTTAGTTGGTCCAATTAACAAATAGATAGTCTGTCAGTGATAACTAATTTTCATTCTCTCTCTCTTTATATTCTTTCACCATCTCTTCTTCTCCATACTCGAAAAGAGAATTGAAACTGTCCAATTCAAAACCCCATTCAATATCCTTGTATTTGATTTGATTTATTCACATATCTTTGATATCAACACGTATCTAACTCTTTTAGTTTCGAATTTTCCGTCATCTCATTTTCCAAATTTGTGAACTAACTAATTAGGGTGAAAAGGAATTTAGGGTCAAATTTTGCTTAAAGAATCACTATGATTTTCCAGGGAACTTGATGATGAAAATTGAATTTTAAAAATTGTGTTATTCTCTTATGTTGCTTGCATATTTTCATCCATCAAGAAGACAAATCGAAATATTTTTGGTTCTTTGTTATTTCTCTGATGATTTTAGTCCTTTTTGTACTCTGTATGTTTTTTCTCGCTTGACTTATTATGTTAGTTTACTCCCTTTATTTATCGAACTTTGTGGGGGGCTATGGTTTTAATATTTCACATATTCTCTTATTAGGAAAATTTTATATACAATTCATATTGATGCCGATTGTTTTTAAAGTTAGTTTGTTTCTTGATAATTATACAAAGATCCAAATGAATCTATTGAATTTATAAAGTCTACCATTCTGATTCCTTTTGGGTGCACAACTATTTAATTTGGTGGAGTGACTTTTCTATCATTTTTTCATTAGACAACTTGAGCTCGGAATCGTATATTAGAGAAATCACTATAGGTTGTGTGTTTTGTTTTTGATATCTCCATGTAGCAAAAGGTAAAATGCCATGCAATTTCTTTTTTTGTTTGTTTGTTTGTTAGTTGATTATATTGAATCAATTTTGTGGATTGAGGTAAATGAGTTATTATCGCACTCCTACAGATACACTTGCCTTAATATCTTCTAATGAATAATGGATCCACATTTATGTAAGATCTCTCTATTTACCCTCTATGCATCCCACTTTTGGTCATTTCGCTATTAAGATTATTCTCTTTTGATCGATAGCACAGCATGATTTTATTCACTAAGATACAGATCAGTTAAAATGCTTCACAAGAATGTCTTTCGTCAACAGGGGTGTGTTACTGATGAATTTCTTTGATTGAATAAAGTTCTTTTTTCTTCATTTATTAAACCCTTTTAATTAAACGGGTTATAATGAATTATTAATAGGATTTGAAGTAAGCTCCCAAACTCTTTGAAAGAATTTCAGTTTTGCCTATTAATTCAAGCTGATTTTGTTTATCCTCTCGGTTGGTAAAGTAATCCTTCAACTTCTATAAATTCTTCTTTGAAAATAAAAATTGCTTTTAACATGTAGCTTACGATTTAATCGGTTGTCATCGGGTAGCTCTAAGTTCTGATTTTAAAGACTAATGAAACCCTAATGGATTATACTAGGTGCATCAACTTTTTGAGACTTCTTCAACAAAAATGATTGAGCAGATTCTATGCATCATGTGTTTTATGCAGACAATAGTGAATTTTGGGAATAAATTCTATCTTTAGTGTAACACTAGTGTAAATACCTGCATCTTTCGCCTCCACATATAGAAAATCCTATTTACGGATGATTAATTAATAGCATTATTTACTCTAGATATCTGACGTCTTAATAGCATATATAATTGTTTAGAATCTTCAGAGCCTATCAAGCTCTTCTGGTTTAGTTTTTCTTTATTTTCCTTCTTGATAATATTTTTCTTTTTGTTTCAACATATATTTGTACAATAAGAAACCAATTTTGTTATTTGTCATTACTAGTAATACATGCAGGAATTATATAATGCTTTGTCTTACTTGTAAAAAAGTCCATTTTTGTAAAAGGTAATGTCAGAATAGTAGCAACAATCACACATCATTTTTTTTCCTATCTTACACAATATTTTATTATTTTATTTTTTAAAATTGACAAAATTAGAGAAAGCTCATACAGAAGACGACTATGGGCAGTCCAAAATTAGTAGTAAAATGTCTAATCAATTGGGATGTAAACAAACCTATATCACTAAGTTAACTATTTTGATACTCTAAAAAGTAATCTTAATATCGTGACCTCAATGCGGAAGGTAAACAGTGGTAAGAAGATTGAGATGATAGATATACATACATACATATTGCATGCTCTTTTGTCTATTCTTTTATAAGAGGTAAGTACAAATTATAAATTGTTATTATACTTTATTTTAATGTGATTAAAGAAACAGGAACAGCATAATATATTAGCCATGTTTTGAGTTTTTTAACAATGAAAGCAAGAGCAAATATTTTTTGAGCAAATAAAGTGAAGACTTTTTTAGTAGGATATCAGAGCTATGCTTCAAGTCCCCTCTTTTTTTTTTTCGTTGCTCCTTTGATGGTGATCAAAATAGTAGGAATTGATGCCTCTATTTTAGTGTTTAATAGCTTTAGTATAATATCAAAAATTATGAACAATGTAAAAAGGTTACCAAGTGAGCCAATGGATATTTTTGTGGAGTAATTCCAAGAAAAGGTATCTGTTACTGTTACTTTGTTAAATTATGTTTGTTTTATTTTGATAAGTATTTTTTAGACTATGTTGATTGCTTTCAATATACCATGTTATCAATATATTATTATAAAATAAGCATTTTGAGTGTAATAGATTAGATAGTTAAGTTAGTACTACACTGTTACTTTACTTAAGTTTTGTACATGGATTATAGTTATACAGATCCCTCACACCTTATCCTAATTGTATGACTTTAATCGCGATTCATTTTCAATCCGGATTGTAAAATATAGCCTCCTTGTTAACAATGGTAATCTCAATTCAATTATTTCTTTACAAGAATAATACAAATCCAGTGCCGTATTTATATTTGATTGGTAAGTCTATAATATTCTTTCTCTATACAATTACAATAAAAAATCAATTTATTGTAGGTTCTTATTTTTTGTTTTTGCTACAGTTTTCAAAATTAGTGGAAGCTTTCAGATTGGCAATTGAATGTAGTAAATGGTAGAAAATATTATGATTTTGGGCACTTAATTTTTCTTTGCATTATATGTTGCACTGCGATGGTATTATTTCATTTTTTTTACCTATTCATTAAGTACTTATATAATAAACACATGTTCCTTTTCATACTTCTCTCTACGTTTTTCTATAAGTTTTTGCCTTTCTATGTGTGTTTTAGGGGTTTCACACAATTTGGTATTTCAAATCAACTTTTAAGTCTAAAAGAAAGGTGCCAAACACTTATTAAAATTTAATTAATTGTATATTTGTTTCTATTCGCAAAATTATTAAACTCATGCTTTCAAATCATTTTCAAATTTATACCCATATCATCTACACATTGGAGGCATCAGATTTAACTTCTATAATTTTTTTTTGTTCACTTAATTGCTCACTTGGAAGCATCAATTTTTTTTTTCATTTTCGTTTTTATTTTTTGGCCATTCATATAGAACATAAGAAGTTGGCCTTCAAACTATTAAAAGTATGTTCGCTGGATTCTTTCATATACTGCTCTTATTTTTCATAATTGTTTTATTTTAATTTTTATTCGTACATGTTTATTTATTTGCATACCTTTAGGCCCAAGAAAATACTAGTGGATATATATCGCATGTGATCCTCTTATAACTTTCAAAAATTTCATATCATAGATTTCATGGATTATATTTAACAACAAGGAGATTATTTCTAACAAGGCATATACCTAAATATATGTTAACAAGTTCAAGAAAATAATCGTATGGCACAAAACCCACCTGCCTCGATTAAATACTTTAAAAAATGCATAAAAACATCAAAACCACTGCTAATTCAAGTTGATTTCTTTAAATCCTCCAGAGATTTCACCCCAAGCTTCCTTTATGACCAGGCTTATACTTCTCCCTCGCAGGTTCCTTCCAACGACCAATTGTCAGCACAAAATTCTCTTACTTACCTTACTCAGGGAGGGTGAGAAAAGAAGAAAATGAGAAGGAACTGTATAGAGAAGTCTAATGGAATAAGTAAACGTTGGAATTTAAAATGAGGAGAGCTTTACATACAAATTCAAGAGGCTGCACTCTCCACATAGATATATGTACCTCACATAAACTTTCTATTAATAGACCTCCAATTCCAACACCAAAATTTGAATTTCCATCAGCCAACCTATGGCCTCCCAATGACATTAAATCCTTGCCACACCTTTCAACCAATAAGCCTTGTCTTATCTCACCGCCAATGAAAACACATGCATCTATATAATATATATACATAAGCATATGCTAGCATAAATATAACTAATTAGAAATTAACACATGTCACACATAAATCCAAAATTAAAACACCAAAATTCTTGGTTTTTACAACGGGGGAGCCGTATAATTTGTTATTACTACTTGAATACCAATGACTACTGTTAAATATTTGGCTCTGTATTAGAAGTGGCCAACGATATTTCTTAACTTCAAGAATAGGTTGTGACAAAAAAACTTACCAGCTAAAGGCTTTTCCTAATAATGGAAAATGGGCTAAGTCAGGCCTGATTTAGCTTGATCTAATTACGCGTTAGCCCACCCCAATTGGTCCGCCTCTTTTTTGGGTCTAATCAAGCCAAGGTCAAAAAAATTCATTTGTCCCGTTAATCATTTTCAATATATTTGTTATATATAAACAAGCGGTGAGGCGGAGTGGCAAGTCAGGTTACAAGTCGGATCTTGGACCGATCTGGTAGCCCAATCCTCAAGTTAGGTTACTCAAGCCAAGTTAGGAAAATTTGTATAGATGCTTAAGTAGGTATAGGGCGGTGGCAGGGTCGAGGCTAGGGGTGGGTTATGGCCAGATTAACCTTACACATTTACATCACTACATCCTTCCCTTTGTTGCTAGAAAGAGGCTTTGAATCTAGAGATGTCAAAATTACCTGTACTCGGTGCTAGTTTTCATAGCATAGGGTAGAGGAAAATACCTCAATCCAGAGTTTGAAGGTTAAATAAAATTACAAATGCATAGTGGAAAGACTCCTGCTTAGCAATCCAGCCTTCTAAGCTATTCTTAAAGTTTCTCTCTCTGAACAGCATGTATGTGGTCATGTTGTTGTCCTTTTGGCTTAACTTTAGTACATATCAATGACAGATATAAGGTATCTGCATCAGATATAATATCTTAACCACTGAGAGAATCTCTAATCCACTCTCACATATACTGATAAATGCTATCCTAATACACGTTAACATATCCATTGAGAGAATACTTCTCAACCACATCATCCTACCCTGATACACGTTAAATATGTGTGTAACATTATAAATTCTTTTTTGAATAAAAAGGATAAATCCTAAGCCAACTAGACTAGGGGCTATCAAGATTAAACTGAGTTAGCGGACTAAAGGACCATGGATTCATAACTCCAACTTAAAGGATTTAGGCCCCGTCATCTCATGGTATCCCATCAGCCTTTAAATTAACCTCAAGCTATTCCACTAAAAGACCAGGGTTGTACTCTAGCTATCCATTTTAAAATTCATTAATTAAAACACCTTTTAATAAAATGAATTTAGTCTTAGACCAATGATATCCACTTAATTAACCCTCCATTACACACTCATAATTAAGCTAGGCTAATAGTAAATGTCAAGCCTCTTAAACTACATATTCAACCCTAAGTCACTATTTATCCAGATTTTAATCATTCTCAATATTTATATTTTTGTAAATAATTTAAAAATAAATATTATTATTTAATAAACAATTTATTAAATAAACTATGGCCACAGGTTCAATGATTAATGATAATAAATAGCTTAGGTGAGCACAAAAAATAGATGGAATCCATCTTGTAAGTATATGTTCCACACGATTCATGAAATTAAATCTCCAAGCCATCGAGTTTTGACAATTTATATAAGTCTCATCCCGTGATAACTCAAATTTGTTAAATCGGATCATAATTTACAATAGTTCACTAAATATGTATATCATATATATACATTAATTTTTCTACTCAAAGTCCCTACTTTAGTGATCAAGACAAATCCCCCAATTAAGAAGTAGAAAAATTACAGATTAATATAATGAAATGTACATTTCATTAAGAACTATGAATTTACTTCTATTTATAAAAACTTGTAATTTAAATTTTTCTGTATTGACATCTTATGCCTAATACTTAAATCACATACTTTATAAATAAGGACAATAATGTTTGCTTAAATAAAGGAATAAATATTCTATTATTAACAGAAAAAAAAATGTTATTACAAATCATGCTTTTAAGGACATAAAAGTAATGCAAGTCTAAGAATCTCCCACTTACCCTAAAGCATGCTTGGCATATGATGAACCCACATATCATAAGCATGATGGTCAAAGCTCTTAACTGCTAAGGTCTTAATGAATGGATCTGTTAGATTATTCACTGATGCAATCTTGGATACAATCACTTTAACGTTCTGAACCAAGTCTCTCACTAAATGATACTTCTTCTCTATATCTTTTTCCTTGCTTATGATATCAAGCTTCTTTTGACTGTGATACTGCCCTACTATTGTCACATTAAAGAATATTGGGCATACTAACACTTAGAACCACATTTAATTCCATAAGGAACTTATGGAGCCATACAGCCTCTTTTGTTGCTTTTGAAGCAACTACATATTTGGCTTCTATGGTGGAATCTGTGATGCAAGTTTGCTTCATGCTCCTTTAACTTACAGCTCCACCATCTAAGTTGAACACATAGCCTAAAGTGGATCTTCTGGTATCTCTATCTGCCTGAAAGTCAGAGTCTGTATACCAATAGGTATAAGATCTTCACTAGAATACACAAGCATATAATCTCTTGTTCTCAAAAGATATTTGAGTACATACTTTGCTGTAACCTAATGCTCTGGTCCTAAATTTGACCAATATCTGCTGTCCATTCCCACTACATAAAAAATATCTAGTCTAGTATATAGCATAGCATACATTAGACTTCCTACTGTTGAGGTATAAGGAATCCACTTTATGTTTTCTAGCTCTCGAGGAGCCTTAAGAGACTGATCATGAGATAAACCAACCCCATGTTTGATGGGAAATAATCCATTTTTAGAGTCTTGCAAAGAGAACTAGACTAGTATTTTGTCCATATAAGTAGCTTAGGGTAAACCTAATATCATATTCTTGTGATCTTGTAATAATTTGATCCCAAGGATATAACTACCTTCTCCTAGGTCCTTTATGTTAAATTTTCTTGATAACCAGACTTTAACTATCAATAATACTTCCACATCATTCCCAATGAGTCAGATATCATCAACATGCAAGATTAGAAAAACTATTAACTAACCGTCTATCTCTTATGGACACAAGGTTCATCAGGATTTTGCTCAAACCAAATGATTTGATTGCCTGATCAAATCTAATATTCCACGATCTAGAAGCTTGTTTAAGCCCATAGATAGACTTCTATAGTTTGTAGACCTTATAATCTTGGCCCTCAGCTATAAAACCATATGGTTACATCATATAGATGTTTTCATCAAGATTTCCATTCAAAAAAGAAGTCTTAACATCCATTTGGCAAATCTCATGGTCTAGATTTGCTACAATGGATAAGAGAATCCTAGTAGACTTAAGCTTCGCTACTGGTGAAAATGTTTCCTCATAATCAATACATTTTTTCTGAGTATATTCCTTTGCAACAAGCTTAGCCTTAAAAGTTTCCACTTTTCCATCTACACTTTTCTTTCTCTTGTTGACCCACTTTCACCCAATGGGCTTTATCCCTTCAAGTTTATCTACAAATTCTCAGACTTTGTTTGAGTACATAGAATTGATCTCAGATTTCATAGTTTTGTGCCAACAATCTGCATCCACACCAGTCATTGTTTCATCATAATTATTGGGATCCATTTCATGTTCATCAGAGACTGTTTGATAAGACTCTACAATTAACATGTAACTAGATGGACGTCTAATCGTCCTTCCACTATGATTAAGCACTGGTGACTGTTGCCTTGCAACTGGCTCAGGTTATCTAGCAGGTTGAGCACTCTGGATTAGGAATTAATGCATTAATCTAATTAGGAATAGCATTAGAATTGCCAGATAGTCCTTCAAAAACTATTTTACTTCCAGGTTTGAAGTAAAATCTTCCTTAAAAAAGTCGCATTTGTGCTAAAAAATACTTTCTTTTCTTTAGGACTATAAAGAAGACCTCCTCTCGTTCCTTTGAGATAGCATACAAACTAAAAAACTTCAAATCTGGATTCCATTATCTGGAAAGCAAATAATCCCTAATCTCATTAAGAAAGTACTCGCTACCTCGATCAGATTGAAGTGTTTTTATATGTTTCCTAATTGTCTTTTTCGTTTCCACTTGAAACACTCTAAATTATTCAAAAGCTTAAGACTTACAGTGCATTAAATACACATAACCATACCTTGAATAGTCAACAACAAATGTGATGTGTCATAACCTAGATTTTTAATTATTTATGGGATTATAGTTTTATTATGAAATTAGTTGAGTTTATTTAAATAATATTTAAATTATTAATTTACTTATTTTTGCATAAGTGTGGATCATTAGATATTTTGAGGAATTATTTTTATTATGAATATATGATTGGAGGTCTACCGTAACTTAAATGCACGTGATGGTATCTGATTAAAGAAGCTGTATACATATAAGATTTCTCAAACAGGGTTTTATTTTATTCTACATTAAAAGCGAGAGAGGCAGAGAGAAAGTTGAAGACTACGTGCGTTGGTAAGAAAAATCCTAAAGGTTAGCATTTATTATTTTTCTCTCTGGATTATTGATGAAAAAGATTGAAGATTAGTGTGTATACACATACGTGTATGTATATATCAGGTTTGGGTTTTCAAGAAAAATAAAAATAAAAGAGGCTGCTACTGCAACATATTGCTATGGGCGTACACACGCATATATATATATATATAACATATGAGGATTACCTTTGTTGGCAAAAAAAGAAAGTAATTGATTGATGTGGAGTAATGTGAAGTTGGAATGGAAAACTTTCTTGTGAAGTTAATCGTATATGTGTGCATATATCCATATATGATGACGCATTGAATTGAAAAAAAAAATGAGGTTTGCTACACAAGGTTTGGTGGGTGTTTATTAAAATTATTCAATAAGAAATTTATTCATCATTTTTATGGAGGGAGTTTAGAGTCAATAATTTTTATTATGATAGGTTTTTAAATAATGGATGTTTATATTCATGTATTTACGATAGTGACGGGTTATTCTGATTATCTTACGTGTATATCTTTGGACTTCAGGTGAGTTGTTTGATTTGCTAATATTATTTTTGTAAATTATTCCATGTGTAAAGGTTTTTAAGGTTAAATTTTCTGAATTGTTTTGTGTGAAAAAGACTATTATTTTGATAAGAGATTATATATTTTATGCTATTGAGCACTAGAAAAATTATTTGAACATTGATGTTCAGTTTTGGAATTTATGGGATTGTGATGGATATTTAGCTGTAGATATTGGAATTAAATTAAAAGTCCAGAGAATAGACTCTTTAAGTGGTGCGGCCCTACCAACTAGAGAATAGGCCTATGAAAACCGTGGTAACCCTAGTTTTCAATGATTGTAGGAACATGCCCGTGAAACTGTGGCGATCTCGATCGGATCGGCTTAAGGAAGAACCCAGGAGCCAGATTGGATGACTTTAAGTGCGATGTTGCCTTCAATGAGTACTATCCATGAGAAATTATATTGGTACATATAATATTTAATTCTTAAGTGATAATCCACATCAATGTGTTGATTTATGGATGTTATTGCACTTCGACGTGCAGGTTTTGAAATTACTATTATTTATGCATGGACATTGCTTTTACTTGAAATGTTTTATTGGTTAAATGATTTATTTGAAAATTTATTATTTTTAAATTACTACTATTATCTATGGCTTGGCAATCCGTTTACTGGGCCTAACCCTCATTTTTAACATTTCTCAGGTAATATAAAGGATTGTTGCCAATATTTCTAGATTAAATTTGGGACCGTGACATCATGAGTCTATGACCTCCTATAGAAATATTTAATTGCTTACTTTGTGTTCGAGAATTTATGAATTATTGAGTAGATTTCTAGATTAGATTTGGGGACTGTGACATCATAAGTCTATGACCTCTTATAGCAATATTTAATTGCTTACTTTATGTTTACGAATTTACGAATTATTGAGTTATCTAAATTTTGGGACTTCTATTGTCAGAGCCTAATTGATTGATTTTATTTAGAGAATTATATTTCACACAATTATTTAGAATTTTATTTTAGTATTACCAAAAATGTTAGTAGTTTAGGTTTATGAAAGCTTGCATGTGTTGTGATTCATTAAATTTGGGGGTGTGACATGATGAAATATTCAAAACCCCCTCTAGATTGTATGTTCATGGGTTCACATACATTAGACTATACTAATATCAACGGTTCTATGGCTCTATTGCCTTATGCATTAAAAGCTCTCTTAATCATTTTACCTTCCAAACAAGATTTACATGCTAGTAGTAGTTTAACAATCAGTGAATCCAAAGGTTCACTTTCTACCAATCTTTGGATCCTATCTAGATTGATATGACCTAGATGCAGATGCCACAAATATGTTTCTTTAGTTTGGGACAGCTTAATCATCTTGTTGTGATCAATTTCATTATTCAACTCTGTGTCATACTGATGAGTGCCAAGAAGGACCAAGTGCTAAAGATCCACTACATGTCCTAGATGGGCCAGTAACCAAAGCTAGGGCAAAGGAGATCAAGGAAGCAATGCTTAGGCTTGTTCAAGCTACTTTGGATGAGATTTTAAATGCAACAAACAAGATAATATTTCAGATGGGCTTGAAAGATGAGGAGCCATGATTTGTTCATGTGATCCAAGCCAAGGAGGGCGACCTAGACTAATAAAACTAGCAAAGACTTTGGCCATGGCTACCATTAGTCTTAGGCTTGAATTGAAAAGGCGAATTAGGCTTTTAAAGAGTGTTTTAATTAGTTTTGGGTTTTACTTTATGCTTAAGACATGTTGGGTTTTAAAATTACTTTGAGCTTTAAGTTTGGGTTTTGAATAAGATTTAGGCTTGTGTCATTGTTTTAATATTTTTGGGCCAAACTTTGTTAATTAAATTGGCCAGTGGGTGTGACCTATTATTAGGATAGATTTAGGCTATTTAATTAGGGTGAATTGTTTAATTAGGGCTGATTTTCTTAGTAAACACTTATAAATTCAAGATTAAGCCATCAATAAGAAATTGGAGTATTATTTTGCATTAATGTGAGGTGTGTTTTCCTCTTGTTCTTCAAAGAACTTCTAAATTTATCAAGAATTCATGCTTATGGCATTCTTCTATCTTCAACCCAAGGTTCTTGATTCAAGAAATCAACGGGTCTTGGTTCTAGTTTCTTTGATCTTAATATTACCTTCCTTGGATTTTGATTTAATTGATTGTGGGTTTGAGGCATTTGACCAAGGGTTCACATTATATACAATGAGTTTACTGAGGATGCAAATAGTATAAATATTCAACCAATATGACAGAACGAATAAACATCTTATTCTTTTTGATTACCATGGTAGAATAAAAATAACTGAATATCCATAATTAATCAAACGACTAATCGAATTAAATTATGTCTAAATTTAGGTACAAATAAACAATTCTCTTAAACAAAAGTTCTGAATACATCAAAAAATAATATAATAACTCCCACTACCCTGGCTAGAATTGTTGCACCAATTCCCAACCTAAGACTAACTTCTCCATCACTGATTGCCCTGGTTTACTGGAACCCCTATAATGAATTGTAAATATATTAGTGGCTCCAGGATCTACTATCTAAAAATCAGTGGAATC
This sequence comes from Sideroxylon spinosum, assembly GCA_003260245.2. NCBI lineage: Eukaryota > Viridiplantae > Streptophyta > Magnoliopsida > Ericales > Sapotaceae > Sideroxylon > Sideroxylon spinosum. Next base: position 17,270,933 of record QLOD02000010.1, on the reverse strand, counting down.
AATCACTAAACAAGTCTCATTGACGAGAATATTACCTGAGGTTCCAAATGTCCCCATAGCCTTGGCTTGTGTAGATTTTTCCAAGTATGTTTGGCAGTTTCCTCTTCCAATGCCCCTTCTGACCGTAATAGAAACACTTTTGATTTTGTGACACCCCTAAGGTAGCTACCTTCATAGGCTACTACTTCTTCGTCTTCTTAGTTCTCTTTCCTTTGGGATTGGGGTTAGCAAAAGAAGATGCCCTTTAAGTAAGATGAACACTCAATGTAGGTTTTAGAATTGATTCTACCACCTTCAGCTCATCCGTCAATTCACTCAATGTGCTGTCTTTCTTGCTCGTGTAACTGAGCTTGAATGGCTT
>QLOD02000010.1:17192628-17233834 GCA_003260245.2 Sideroxylon spinosum | reverse complement strand
CAAGGCCTAGTTTAAAGCATTTTCACATTTAGAGATGTCCAGCTGAGGCAAGGCCTTATAGGCCATATGAAAAGAAATTGGACTCCAAAACAGTAAGCAATTACTTTATTGGTTATTCTGAGCGATCTAAGGGCTACAAATTTTATGATCCCATACTTATGTCAATTTTTGAAACGGGAACTACAACATTTTTTGAGGATGTTGATTTTGGAAGGAAAAATAAGGTTAGAGACATTGTCTTTGGAGAGCATCGGTTTCGATTCTGACTATTGTTTATGATAATGTGCAGCCTTTTATACCTATCATTGATCAAGAAAGAAATCAGGAACCTCAACAAGACATTGTTGAACAATCTCCTATTTAGAATGGGAAAATTGTTCCGGATGAACAAAATCAACAACATCAAGAACTAAAGAGATCCAAGAAAGAAAGGAAGTGCTATTCCAAATATTATATAGTATATCTCCAAGAACGTGAGGAAGATATTGGAATGGTGGATGATAATCCCATCGACTTCCATCAAGCCATGTAGGGTTCTAAGTCTTAACAGTGGATTGATGCCATGAATGAGGAGTACAAGTCTATGCAAGACACTAAAGTTTGGGATCTTATTCCATTACCAGTATGTGCGAATCTCATTAGTTGTAAATGGATATTTAAAATCAAAAGGGATTCAAATGGTAATGTGGAAAGATATAAGGCTCGTCTTGAAACAAAAGGCTTTACCTAAAAGGAGAGCATCTACCTCAAAGAGACTTTCTCTCCAGTTTCTACGAAAGACTCTTTCAGAATTATTATGGTGGTTGTTGCATATTTGAATCACATCAGATGGATGTTAAGATGACATTTGTCAATGGTGACATTAATGAAATGATTTATATGATGTAACCAGAAAACTTTGTGCCGGGAGGCCCAAAGAATATGGTTTGCAAATTAAAGAAAGCCATCAATAAGCTCAAACAAGGTTCCTGTTAGTGGTTCCATAAATTTCATCAAGTAGTTATCTCGTTTGATTTTGAGGTAAATACTATGAATGATTATGTGTATCACAAATTCAGTGGGAGTAAGTATATTTTCCTGGTTTTGTTTGTTGATCGCATATTGGTTACGACAAATGATATAAATATGTTGTATGAAACCAAAAGATTTCTATTAAAGAATTTTAAGATGAAAGATCTTGGTGATGCATCTTTTGTACTAGAGATTCAGATACATCGAGATCGCTCTCGACATACTCTTGGATTATCACAAAAAAACTACATCAATAAGGTACTTAAAAGATTTGGCATGCATGATTGTGAACCAGGTGACACCCCTATCACTAAGAGAGACAAGTTTAGTCTCAATCGGTGCCCTAAGAATGACCTTGAAGTTAAGGAGATGCAGAAGATTCCCTATGCGTTAGCTATTGAGAGCCTAATGTATGCTCAAGTATGTACATGTTCAGAAATAACATTAATTGTTGGAATGCTAGGTAAATATTTAAGCAACCTTGGCGTGGATCATTGGAAAGCAACTAAATGGGTTATGAGGTACTTAAAAAAAAAAAAAATGATTCTCACATATAGAAAATCGGATCAGTTAAAGATCATTGGGTTTTTTGATTCAGATTTTGTTGGATGCCAAGACAATGGGAGATCCACATTAGGTTATATCTACCTGTTGGTTAGCAGAGCTACATCTTGGAGGAGTGCTAAGCAAACACTAATAGCTTCTTCCACTATAGCAGTGGATTTTATAACTTGTTATGAAGCACCTAATCATATAATATGCCTGCACAACTTTATCACTGGGCTACGAATTTTAGATAGTGTTGAAAGACCATTGAAGTTATTTTATGACAATAAGTCAGCTGTGCTACATTCCAACAATAAATAGGAGCTTTTCAAAGTCTAAACATATAGACATCAAATTCCTAATTGTTAAGGAGAGAGTTCAGAGTGGTCAGGTGTCTATAGAATATATTGGTACAAACTCCATGATTTCGGATCCGCTAACTAAAGGTTTACCACCCAAGGTCTTTCATGGGCATGTAGCTCTTATGGGTATTGTATCACTTGATGATATGTTGGTTTAGTGGGACTTTGTAATTGGATATTTTTTTAGTTATAGGCACATTTTTAAGGACATATTTTCTGTGGAATAAAGTATATGATATATTTGTGCCCTGAATGTATTTACTGTGATCTCACTACAGAATAATGTTGGACCAATTGAAAATAGGTATGTTTAGATAACATTACATATAATTTCCATGCTACACATCTATACTTAATCTATGTTGTTGATTACATTGATATACATGACTATTGATAGGTTTAGTTATGATACATATAACAAAGACCGCATTGATCCTTTATTGATATAATTGATGGACCAGATCGTATAGAGATGTTAGGTAATAATAGAAAATTTTGAGCTCATAAGGTTTCTTTTATAATACACTACTAAAAAATAACATATCTGGCCCAAGTGGAAGATTGTTGGAAAATAATCAATTTGAGGGCCAAATATGTTATTAATTGTGTTATAGGCTATCATAAAAGTTTAGCCCATTTAAAGTGATCTAATAAGATTTTAAAGTTTTGGGACTTATGACATCTCATATTATATTGGTTTTATAATGTGCAGATACCTAAATCTATATTTCTATTTTATGATGGGCTAAATAGAAGTTGGCTTTTTTATAATTAATATAAATAGATTGTGGTCCACAGGTCATACGTGGGGTTTTCTATCAATCTGACAGTCCATCATCAGAAAGAGTTAAGAAAAGAAACCGCCGTATAGATTTGAAAGAGCAAGAACCACAAAATTGTAACCATAGATTTACGTACACTTCCGCAATAATTTATTTTCTTGATGATTTAATGTGAATAAGATCCTCTAATAATAATTGTTTTCATCATATAAAGATTTTTAATTTGTTTATCAATCATTCTTCTGCATAGTTTACGAATTATAGTTAATCATTCTGAAACTATTCAAAACAGGTCCGGGAATCCCTGGTTTATTCTTGTATATTTTATTTTATTAATATATTTCTAAAATTAAATAAATAAATAAAGGAGGGTAATCCCTTTTAGATTTCTATGAAGAGGCCTCACTTGTGACATAGGAAAGTCGTAGACTACTTCAATTGGTATACGTTGATTCTCCATTTCTTCTAAAGTTATTTATTTATTTATTTTTTTTTTTTGTGTCTATGGTATCTTCTGTTAATTCATTAGGATTAAAAGTAGTTATATATCTTTGACTCCATTACCATTGCAAGAGAACATTTGGGGACTTTGGGAGGCTGCTTTTGTAATTACGCTTTTCTTTTCTCATACATACTTCATTTGGTAATAGCAATTACGTTAATCTGTGGTGGGCATAGATTTGGGGCGCAGTACTGATTCACAACTAGAATCAAAGATATATACATTCAACTAAAATACTTTATCCATAAGAGGCAAATCTATACATATATAATCAATTAATCACTAGAAAGCCACTAATTACGGATGATATTCTATTCTCATTCACTTGTACAATAAACAAAAACTAGGAGCAATCATTCGTTGAAATCAACTTCCCTTGATGATTATCCCTTACATCTGTTAGCTACACCTCACTGAAAATATGCAGTTTGAAATGACAATAATATTAATTTAACAACACATATATAATGGGAACAATTATATGCTAAATTGCAACTTTACTCTCTTCTTTTCCATATTTTAAGCTTGAATACTTATCGTTAATTTTAGCTAGTCATCATATTTTTAATCACTAATTAATGTAACGTTGAAATTGGGAATAAAAGTACAACTATAAACTTAGAATAAAAATTATAATATGCTTTCCCAAGCTGTGTTTAGATTAAGTATTTGTCAACAAATATATATATATAATGAGAATTCAAAATCACTTTTTATATTTATTTTGTGAAGGGAAATCGAAGGGAAAGCACGGAAATTAAAAAATGAAAAATAATTAAGTTAGAAAATTAATTAATTGATGTTTTTTTATTTTATTAAATTTTGCATTTTATTTGTAAATGAGATTTTATGTTTTCTTTTCCTTTCTTCTTACTTTTTTTTTTTTCGCTGTTATTTTTCCTCTTGCTTTTCTTTTTTCGCATAAAATCCTTACTCCAAACAGACCCCAATGTTATGTTTGGAACATTAATTTGTGAAGGAAAAGAAAAAATGAATGAAAAATAAAATTTATAATTTTTATAGCTTTTGTATATTTAAACAAATAAAAGTTAAAATTTGTTGATAATATTTATATATTGTAGTCTTATTTTTCTAACTCAATAAAAAAAATTACATAAATTTGACTTTTTCACTTTATGTTGTTTTTCTTCCCTTTTTCTTTTGCTTCACAAATTTATGTTCCAAACACCACCTAAGTGTTTAATCACTCAGAGAGGCGGCATGGAGACAGTAAATAAAAGCTAATGCTACAATGTTACATCACAATATATGCCAGCACCACTTTTGGCTAACTTAAAAAAATGTTAGTGTGATTCATTAGTTTTTTATTCTTTGTAATTAACAATTCATACATAAAATAACGATTTTAAGTTCATATACTTACACCGTAGATTAAGGTGTCTGATAATATAGACTTGATGAGTGTGTATCAGTCTTGGACTCATTAGAACTTAACAAATTGGATTCACTAGGCTAGTTTACTAGTTGGAATTATGAGCACTTTTTCCCTTTAGTTGGAAATACTAAGAGCAATTTTCCAACTTTTGTAACTAATGAGATGACCCGTTAGCTTGCTCGAAATTTATACATCATATCTTTAAAATAGTTACAAACAAGCATTAATTTTCAGCAAAAATGTTTGACGGATGGGGGATGCCTGCTATCTTTCCATGATGATCGTATAAGCAAATTTTTAGAACTGGCTAACCCATTTTACAGGTACCTATATTTTTGTTCCGTTAAACTAAAAATTAAGCTGCAGATTTCGTGATTGTCCTTGCGATTTTTTTTTGGCATGCATGTCGATTACTAAAAACCAAATATGAACATAATTTGAATACATCAGCTCAAAATTGTGAAGAATTTAACACTTAACATTAGTGGTTTTAGCGAAGAAAAATTAATCATAATACAAATTTCATTAGAAAAATTATTTTCGGCGATGTAATGTTGTCACATAATCATCTCTAAATAAGTTTAGCGCTAAAAGTGTTTTTGTCGTAAAAAAATATTTTAGGCCATCATTTGATTCTACTATTTCTATATGATGAATTAGTATTTGAATATATTAGAATTTGAGGAAAAGAAAGGTACTTGTTATCATTGTATGTTTTTAGTGTAGCCGTTATTGTGACAATTTTATACTAAAAATTTCTATTATTAAATAAATTTTTATTTTTACGATGAAACAATTTATTGCTAAAATTTTTATACATACATACATATATATATTTGTAGTGTGCTCCAACTTTAAAATAAAGTAAAATTAAACTTGCTCATCAAATTTTAAAATATTTTTGTATAAATATAAGCAAACGAATCTAAACACGAAAAAGTCAATCCTAATGCAACTCTAATACCAGACTGTACCAGTGAACGTGCTGCAAAAGACCTGAAATGGTGGTAACTAATAGAACTGAAATATAACGTATAATCACCAGATCACTACATTTGATGATAATCAAGACGTAACAAATGTATGATAAGACTATAATAGGGCTTGATTTTTATTGTTTTAGGAGAACTAGTGCTCAATCAACATGACTCATAGTAGACGAGAGATAGAGAGAGAGAGAGAGAGAGAGAGAGAGAGGAAACATCACTGGATGGTACAGTCATCGGAATGGGTGTTACTTTCAGAAAATTTATAATCTATTTGGATGAAGTGAAATGAAAACAAAAAGATAAAAAATAAAAAAATATAAAATTAATGGTTTGTTTATAAGTTTTTTTAGAAGAGAAAAAAAAATGGAAGAAAAGGTAAGAAAAGTGACGATTAAAATTTTAAAATTTTTATCTTTTGAAAAGTGAAAAAAATAAAAAGAAGAGAAAAATGAATTAATGAAATTTACAAAATAATATATCTAAGCATAAAATAAAGAATAAAAAAATAAATTACAAATTTGTTCTAAGACTAACTAAAATGATTATACTCTAATATCTCAAAAAATTTAATCATAAAATAACTGTCTATCTTTTTTTTTTTCATTCATTTCTTCTAAACTCACAAATAAAATAAAAAAACTACCATTCTTTTATTTCTTAAATTTACAAATAAATAAAAATATAATTTTTTTTTCCTCTTTTATCTCCTAACTAATGTTTTATGTTCTTCTCATTCTTTTCTCCTAATCCCACAAAAGGAGCCTTGTACGCAAGAGTAGATTGGAAGAGCAGGGGAATAATTTCTATTTTTAAAATTGCCCAACTACTATAAGTATAAAGCTGCATAAACAATACTTTTATATAATTGTGGACCATTCAAATGGTACTTCCGAGGGTGTTATGGTACCATTAGCAAGCAACAACTGTCAAGGCTCTTTTGTGGACTCTTGACATTAGAATTGTCATTGCAACCGGCACTTTCAGTGCTGATCAGCCCATATCTGTTGAGGATCCCAGCCCAGGCCTAAGAATTAAAGAATCAACTTGAACGAGCCTATCTTTATCTATAATATGGGGGTGTGAGGATATGAAGGCCGGAACCATTGACACTATGTTTGGAGATATTATTCTTTTAAAATTGATTTGATTTAAAAAAAAAAAAAAAGACTTGATTTAATAAATAAAATTTCGTGTTTATAACACATTTTTGAATTTAAAAATTGAATTAAATTAAATTAATTTAAGAGAAATAGCAAATTTAACGATATTAATAGGAAACAGAAAAATATAGTAAATGTGATATATGATGCTAAAAATTATCTACTTACTTGAATGATTTAAAAAAATTACAAATTCTCATCAAATTTTATTATTTAGAGGTAGATTTCATACAATATATAAATCTCTAAATTTAAGTTATGAAATGAAATCAATAGTGCGTTTTCAGCACAATTTCTAACAGAAAATCACCAAATTTTGCTCTTTGGGTGTTTGACAAAACACCAAATTTTGTTACTTTTCTACCATGCTATAGGAACTCCAAGAAAGGATGCCATTTTTTGAGCTGATGTGGATTTCCTCTTTTGCCTTTTTGATCTTGTTTTGTACCTAAGAAGGACTCTATGACTTTGAAAGTTGCCTTCAACATCTTTTTTCTCATTTGTTAAAAAAACTATGGATCCTCACTAGAAAGTTGAAAACGAAAGGAATAAAAATATGCATGCAATTATTCATCCAATTCAATAAGGAAGATTGCAAGTTCTTAAAACAAACTATTGATCAATGTTCCAGTCCAACCTGATAATTAATATCCATTTTTCCAAATTTTGGTTGTATCTATTTATTTCTTATCTTTTATTTAAGCTTTTGATCGTTCTGTTTCTCAATGTATAAAATTGGTGAAAAATAGATGAAATTGGTGAAAAATAGATGGTCCATTTTCCTGCCAACTCAATCACAAAGTACCATTTCCACAACTTCGTTGTTGTAGTTATTCCTTAGATAATTCAAAAAAATAAAATTGAAATTGCAATTATGAAAATAACACCATAAAAAGACATTGACCAAGCTTCCTTTGCAATACAAGGGTTTATCATTGAGAAGGGGCAATTAAGTTACAAGCACATCATTAACAATACAATTCTGATACGAGAACACATATCATAATTTGAAATTTATCATCGAACTACAAAAGTACATCATTGGTTCTAACTAGACAAAGTTCCATCATACTAGGAAATGGAAATAATTAATGGTTGCATATATCAGAGCTCAAAATGTGCAACCTTAAGTAATACATAGCTGGGAAAATAAAAACAAAAGTAACAATATAAGCAACAATAAAAAGATCGATACCAAAAAGACCAAGTGATGCAGTATGAAGATAGCAATAAGATTAAGCTATAGAAGTTTCCTATTTTGTTTTTGGATACTTGTCAAAAATTATATTTAGCTGTCAATTTTATTTTATTTAGAATTAGTTTTAGAATATTCAGCTTAGGTATCAAGTTAGGATATTTCAACCGTGGAAATAATTAAGTTTTCATATTTTATATTATTTAGTTTCTTACTTTCTAGTTAGGGTTTTTATTTAAGTATTGTAAAACCTATAGATTTTGAGGTTTATTTGATTAATAATATTATTTTCAGAGAATATTCTCCTCTATTATGTTTCTTTGTGTGTTCTGGATTAGCATAAAAGGTTCACGAAACTCTCTATATCAGTTATTTTCAGAGCATCAAGTTGATCATGGCACGTGGTGGAGCTACAAGGAGGGGTCATGGAGGCACCCTTTGAACTACTAACATCACAGTGAATATGATCATGATGACATTGTATATGATGCAAACGCGGGGCTCAGGTTTGACATCTGGAGAAACACTTTGATCGGTTGGAGAAATTACAGAGTGGACTTTCTCAACATGTGGCGGCTTTATTTATTAGGCATCAACACTACCATAGTCCAATGAATCATCCTTCGAAGGAGGAGACATCAAATTATGAAATTGTTAACCCTTTCGCTGATTACCAGCCTAAGGAAAGGTGGAACCAGAGAGTTATAACAGACAACCATGATTCTTATCGGTGGGAATCGAGATTGAAGATTGACGATCTTGAGTTTTAGAAAAATCTAGAACTAGAGGAATTCCCACTCACATCAACAGTGATTCCTGATTCAATTATTGATTACAGTAAATGCCTAATTTTTGACAAAAAATTCCCAGATGGTTGAAGATTGAACATCAAGTAAATTGGAATTCACCCCCGATGTATGATAAGTATAATGATGATCTATTGTGAATTTCTACTTTTATAAATTTGGATATTGGGCCACCAAAAAATATATTTTATAGTGAAAACCAATTTAAAAAGGAAGAGTTGCAAAGTAAGATTTTATCAATTGCATTCTTAAAATTGAAATAGGTCAGAAAAAATAATTAATTAAGATATCTTCTTATTTCCATGATCCATTCTAGAATGAATTTTGTGAAGATTCGTTGAATATATACAATTGAAGAAATTTTTGAAGATTTCAATTGATATTTTTTTGAAAAAATTATTTTAACACGTGGTTTGATAATATCTCCATGCTAAAAAACCAATGGAGTCTGAAGGCCTGAATTCAAGGATGAATGTTTTCCAACATAGGGAGAATGATACAGTGTGAAGATGGCAATAAGATTCTATCATGGAAATTTTTGATACTCGTTAAAAATTTATATTTAGTTGTTAATTTATTTCATTTAGAATTAATTTTAAAATATTTTATTTAGCTTAGGTATCAAGTTAGAATATTCTAGTTTCCATATTTTATGTTATTCAATTTCTTATTTTCTAGTTCGGGTTTTTTATTTAAGCATTGTAAACTTATAAAGTCGAGGAGCTTTATTTGGTCAATAATATTATTTTCAAAGATTATTCTCTTCTATTATATTTCGTTGTGTGTTCTGGATTGGAATATAAGGTTCAAGAAACTCCCTGCATCAGTTGGTAGCAGAGCATCAGGATGATCATGGCATGCGGTGGAGTTACAAGGAAAGACCCTCAATGCACCATTCGAACTGCTAACATCAAGGATGTACATGGTCGTGATGACGTTGTACGTGATGCAAATGTAAAGGCTCTGGTCCAATAGTTGTAGCAATGTTGTGATCAATTAGAAAAAGTACTGGATAGACTTTCTTAATAGATGGTTGCTTTAGTTATTAGGCATCAACACCACCGTGATCCAATGAATTGTCCTTCAAGGGAAGAAACATCAGAGGACGAAACCACTAACTCTTACGTTGATCACCAGCCGAAGGGAATGTGAAACCTGAGAGACATAATAGACAACCATGATTTCTATCAGTGAGGATCGAGCTTGAAGATTGACGATCTTGAGCTTCAGAAAAATCCACAACCAGAGAAACCCATTCACATCAACAATGATTCTTGATTCAGTTGTTGGTTGGAATAAAAACCCAATCTTTTTACAAAGAATCCCATATGGTTGAAGATTCAATTGCATCTTAAGTAGATTGGAATTCACCCCTGATATATGATTAGTGTAATAATGTTCTATTGTGAATTTCTAGTTCATGAATTTGGATATTGGGTCACCAAAAAATATATTTTATAGTGAAAGCCAAATTAAAAAGAGTTACAAAGAAAGATTTTCTTAGTTGAAAAAGGTACTCATGAAATTGAAAATGCTCAAGGAAATCAGTTAATCAAGACATCTCATAATGATGTTCCATTCTTAAATGTATTTTGTGAAGATTCGCTAAGTATGCAATTGAAGAAGAAATATTTGGAATTTTTAGTTGATATTTTGGAGTATTTTTTTTTTTTTTTTTTTTTTTTGTGGTTTAATGATATCTTCAACCTAAAACATCAATGGACTATGAAGGTCCAAATTCAAAGAAAAATTATTTTCAGCATGGAGAGAATGATGTAGAGTCAAGTTCTTAAGTGTTAATGGCTTTATCTTGGCTATTGATAGAAGAAATGCGTTAATTTTCAGCTCAACTTGTAGGTTTTGAATTGGCTCCTACTTCTCTATAAAGCATCTGGTTTCCCATTCAAACTTTTAGGTAGTTGATCCTTTCTTGGGGAGTCATCAATGCTCATTGGGTATTCTAGTGGCTCTATGCCCATCTCAAGAATCTTGAAACTTAGAACCACCGATTTAGGAGTCGACTTAATTAGAATCTTCCTTAACATTTCTTAGTTGTCTGGTGCTCTATTATGTTAGAAAAGAATTCCTGTATGAGAGGGACAGCTGCATTTCTGCTAAAAGTGACGAAGACAACCCACCCCCGATCTATTATATTTTTTTTGGGATTAAAATCTTCAGTTGAAAAATCATCCAACTCTGTAGCCCTTTCAGCCAATACATTTCTACGACTGTAAGTGATATCAGACAATTTTTGTTCATTAGGAACCCCAAACGTATTGCTATCATAATAAAAAATAACCTTCCCTTCATCTTAGGTGCCATTTAAGATGAAAATAGTAGGGTTGACACTTAGCTTTTGCTAAAAATTACCCAAAACATGACCATTGCCTTCAAACCCAAACTCTAAGCTTGCACCTTTAATGAACGCACACAATCTTTACAAAATCAAGGAAGAAAAAGAATTTTTATAATGGATGAAGAGTTATAAAATTGATGGACAGTGAAGCAATAGGTGATGAATGATGCAAATTTTAGGTCAGGGAAGATGAAGATTTAAAGAGAATTCTACCAATCATAGGTCTAGTAATTTAAAGTGAACAAAAAAAAAAAACAAAAAAGTCGGCACTTATATAATACCACAAGACATACTTACTTGAGTACATATTCCCCGGTTCATACGTGAATATGTACTGATGGCTAGGTCAACCCATCTGCTGCCTTGGGGGTTATAATGGTCATTTTACCTACATGCTAATTATTACATATAATTTTACCAAATACTAAAAAGTTTCTAATAATTACTGAAAATTATTATTTTGTTCATAAAATGCACAAAAAATTACAACTAGCAATTTTTTAGTTAAAAAGTACCAAAAATTACTAAAAATTGGACTTTCAAACGCCCCCGAAATTCAACTCATAAAATCTTATTTTGTTTCAAAACATAATAATTGGTTGAAATTCTCACCAAATAAAATCAAATCTAATCAACTTTACTATTTCAAACAAAGTGTGAAAGAGCTCATGAAAGAATTAGAAATTAGCTAGAAGGAAAAGAAAATACAAAAGAATTTCATTTAAACATCTAAAACTAATTTCTAATCCGCTTTTTACAAAGAGAAAAGAAAAGAGAAAGAGGTATTGGTTTTAATACTACTGTTACATTGTATCCAATTATTGCCAGCTAGAGATGTTCTTCTCATTCATATAACCACATTAAGCACAGGAATAACATCATCAAAATGTAATTTTCTCGTTGAAGAAATACAGCAACATGGATGATGATGTAATACATGGAAAGAAATTACCAAACAGGGAACTGGGGAAGCAACTGGGATTATGTAATGAAAATAATCAAGAGGGACTTATTCACAAATCGGAGCCTATGCTTGCTATGGAAAATAAAGAATAAGCAAAGTCTTAAGTTGTAAATAGGAAATGAAAGTCCAAGTATATGCAAAGAGTGACGATATGTTAAATAAATACTATTTTATCCATTTGAATCTTAGAGGTATGTGGGGCAATTTGAAGACAAGTGCTATTAGAAATTGGATTAAGGAAAAAAAGATAGATATTTCTGTATTTAGGAGATAAATTTATGTTCTATGGATGATAAAATTGTATCAAGATTATGGAACTCAAATGAAGTGGCATAGAGGGCTATGAATGTTGTTAATAAGGCTGATGGTTTATTGCTATCTTGGAACCATAGTATCTTCTAGGTCATCAGTCCATACAGTTACTAGTTGATGTGCTGTAATCATTTGATGACTTTTGGAATACATGTACTTGACCAAGCTCATGTTGAGAAAATCCTATCAGTACCTATGTATCTAATGATTTGTATCCAGCAAAGTTCAAGTGAAATAATTGAAACATCAAACTTCCTCCACTTTTCTCTCTTGAAAATATTTCATCTAATTTTCAATCCTAAAAAATTGGTATCAGAGCTTTGTTGTTAGAAGATAGATGACTAATGCAAGTAATGAATCGCCATTTATCCTTATATTTTCCAATGATTACTATGATCAATAGAGGGTTACGAGAATATGTTGAAGAAGGCTTTTAAGTTCTCGAAGATCCGGAAGCTCTAAACGAAGAAGAGCAGAACAAGTTAAAGAAGCATCATAATAAGGATGCTAAAGCGCTCTCTTTCATTCAATAAGGAGTTTCTCTAGATTTATTCTCAAGAATCATGAGAGCTACCACTTCCATAGATACTTAGGACAACATTCAAAAGTAGGTTCAAGTCGATTTAAAAGAAAATAATGCTTCCTTTCAAACTCTTAGAAGAGAATTAGAGAATGAAAGATTTTGAAAAAGTTAAAGATTATTATAAAAAGGTCATTGATATTATTAATCAAATAAGAGGTTTTGGTGAACAAATTTAAGATGATGGAATTGTTAGAAATTTTCTTAGGAAATTGCCTCTTAGTTTTGATGGTATGGTGTTCAATAATTGAAGTGACTAAAGATATCTCTTCAGTAATGGTTCAAGATTTGAGGGTTTATCAGAAGCTCATGAGAAGAGCTTCTTGAGGGTGTATTCCGGTGTAAGATAAATTTAACATCCTAAAATAATGAAAAAATGGGTGAAAATAGTGAGAAAAAATGAGAGGTCATTTAGAGGTGGTAGATGTTGAAGATGAAGAGGTTTTAAAAGAAGAAGTAGACAAAATTTTGATAGGAGAGAATGTTCTGAAAATTTCATAGGATATCATGGTTATGGAAATTTTGGTCATTTTGCCAACGATTGTTGATACAAAGAAAAGCCAAAATGGTATTACTATAAAAAGTTTGGTCATGTAGAAAAGGATTGCAGAGTAAAAAATAATCAGCAAGCTCATTTCTAGAAGCAAAATAGGGTAATGTAAATATGTTTTATACTTGTCATAGTGCAGTCAAATATAAAAATAATGTGTGGTATATTAATAGTAGTTGTAGCAATCATATAACAAGGAACAAATCAATATTTATGGCCATAGATACCTCTATAAATTCACATACGAAGATGAGAAATGGTGCCATGATGAATACTCTATGAAGGGTAGCACAAACAAAGAATGGTACCAAATATTCATGATGTCCTACTTATTTTGGATTTGGATCAAAATTTATTGAGTGTTAGGTAGCTTATCAAACATGGTTATACAATGAATTTTAGAGAAAATAGCTGCAATTTTATGATAAATATAGAGAGGAACAGAAGCTGCTCATTTGAATTTAAGTATGCTAAAAATTTGATCAAGAAAGCTCACATTCTTGAAGACTCGAGGTTATGGCATAAAAGGCTTGAACATCTAAATTTTCAATCTCAAAATACTTCAACAAAAGAATACAATTTAAGGCTTCAGCCAATGGTAAGGCTTATTATACTTGAGGCAGCCATCCAAAGCATCATACTTTCGCCGATGATGATGCCTATGGCCACCAATTTGCTACCATATCATTCTAGGATCCAAACCAATTACATACCTAAATATCCAGTTCAGCGTAAGACACCAACATAAACATAGAGCGAGGCTCTTACATCCATCCAGTATCATATAAACACATAAGCATACAGCTCAAACCACTTTATGTCTAAATTATGTCAACCTGATCCCTTCACACAGTACGTAGGTAGCTCAAGCAAACAGCTTGAGATCGGCCACTTAAGTATTCATGGACCATCTTTTAATACCCATTTTATTCCTAGTACACATATACATTCATGCATATGGAATACATAAGTCCATATACATCATTCTATTCAACTTCCAGTACAAGTCTCATCCCTTGAGGTACTCATCTTTTGTAGAATATCCCTAGTGGGCACCAAAATCGGACTTAGTTTTTAGATTGCATTGAGAGTCAAACCAATATATAGAACCCCCTAGGTTGTGCCTCTACAAAGTAGACAGGCATTACACTACACATGCACACACGAATTAGGCCGCCCTATAGGCTAGGTCGGCTTATATTTCATGCATCATATGCATCTTATGGGTCATAATGCTATGATTAATACAAACCGAACATTATTGTGAGATTATGATTATGCAGAGTAGAAAGTGACTACAATATCCTTTGGTATCCAAGTGTAACAATTTATGTGCCTACAAAACTTCCAAACTTATTATCTTTGGTTACACATACTAACTAAGAGTTATTGAAGGGTCTTTATTCCATTTCAATAACATAAATAAAAAATTTTAATCACAATAAAAACTCATATTTCTTGACACACCCATTTTCAAAATATTAGGTGGCAACTCCTAGTCTTTGTAATCAAAGTTCTATTTTGAAATAAAAATACACCTTTTATCATTTGGGTCTTGAATGCACTACGTCGTAATTGAGGCACACAGCTTGTGCCAATCGAGCCCGGTACTTGTACCCAAATGTGACATCACTGAGGGTTGCTTTGTCTACTATAGAGACAGAGTTTATGGCTCTAGCAAAGGAAATGAAGTAAGCTATTTGGTTGACAGATTTGGTCAACAATTTAGGTTTTAAGTAGAATATTACTATAGTATTTTTTGATAACCAAAATGCCATACATTTGATTTATACATTTAACCAAAAATCAAATATATCACGAGATTACTAGACACATTGATGTCAAATATTATTTTTCGTGGGATGTAATGTCACAAAGTGCTATTACAATGAGGAAACTTCACACAACAGATAATCCAATAAACATGTTCACTAAGTCTATTCTAGTTTACAAGTTCAAACAATGCTTGGATTTGGTTGGTATGCATAATGTTTGATGATTGCTTAAGGATTTTTTAAAGAAGGCAGCAAGTGAGATTCTTTGGTGATGGCTCAAGTGGATACAAGAAAATGTGGAGATTTGTTGTTTATGACTCATATTTTATCTTTTGGGCTCTGGTTCATGTTATCTAACCCAAGACAAGTTACTGACCTGATTGAGATTTTCATGAGTCTTAGTTAATGGACCAAGCTCAGAGGTGAAATTTTTTAAGTCCATTTTGTGATCCAACTTCTTATATATAATTTAGAGATCTTTTCTATTAGTGCATTCCGACAGTTGTTTTTATACTAGAGTTACACCGCTTGCAATTTTCATCTTCATTATGTTTGATTTCATGTATTGAAGTTATCTCAATTACGAAGATTTAATTGTTGTTTTCTATTGTTCCTAAGTCAATTTAATCACGATTTTTCTCGGCCATAAATGAAGATTACCAGTTAAAAATAGGGAGGGAATGCCTTCCATCAAAGAATCAGCATGATTCGGGAAATCTTTCCATTTTTCCCCTCTTTTTTTTTATTTTCTCAGTTGCGTGACTGAAGGTAAGATTAGCAAGGTAAAAAAAAAAAAATACAAAAAAGAAAACAAAAGAAATAAACATTGAAAAAACAAATTACTTAGGTTTGGGTGGCTAATGGTAAGAGAGATGGGTTGGGCATGTTAATGGCGTAAATGGGAAATTTGAATGCTTAGTTTTGCCGCAAATGACTTGCGGGTTACAAATTCGAATCCTAGAATTAGATTCTTTAATTGCATAAGAAAAATTTTCTACGTTTGTCACTTTCTAGATCTTATAATATAAGAGTCTTGTATATGTTGAGTTATAATTTTTTTATATATATAATTTAATTAAAGTAATATTAATCTTACGAAATCAACTACTAAGTTACAATTTACATTAAGGGTGTATCATGAAATGAAGATTTGATATGGAAAAGAAAAGGCTAGCAGAGAAAGTGGAAGACAAAAGAGAAATATTTATTTGAATGAATTGAAAAAATAAAACTAAAAAAGTATTTATCGATGAATTAAATTTCTATTTCAATAGCTTTTAATTTCTTAAATATGATACCTTTTCGATGGTAAGGATAACCCCCAAAATGTACCATGGTCTAGGTAGGGTCCTCAAGAATTCTATTTGATAATCTCCTTTTGGTTTTCTCTCACAAACTAAACATAAAGAGTGATTTTAATTCCTTTTTTTCTTTTTTTTTTCCTTTTTCTTTTTTATTTATTTTTTTTATTTTTTCCTTCTCAAATCTTTAATCCAAACATAGTTTTAGTAGAGTTGCTACAGTAACAAAATAAATATACATGAGAACCTCAAACTTTAAGTCATCGATATATATATGACAAGAAAGATAAAAAATTTTGTGTCATTGTCAAAAAAATCTCGAAGGTTAAACGCACTTAGTGGAAATTATTTAATGTCACTAAGTCAAGGTAAACATTTATAAGTTTCAACAGAATGAAATTTGAACCATCATGAGCTAATTGTTAGTCTGCCGTGCTTTGAAATGGGGGGAATTGGTGACACATTCATAGATCTAATTGGAGTTTAAGTTACATTAATTAATCTACAGTGTTTGTATGGTCATGGCTCATGCGAGCAATAATTCTACTAAATGAATTTTTGGCTAAGAGATGATGACCTTGACTATTTCTCTCTCTCTCTCTTTCTCTCTCTCTCTCTCTCTACATATATATATTTAACTAAGAAAAAAAAAAAAAACATCTCTAGCTCTCTCTCTATATATTATATTACTTTAAAATGAAATAAAATAACAAAAAAAAAAACCATTCAAGGGCAAGTTTGAGTCTATTTCTAATTATTTGGTAGTGGTAAGACTTGGAAATTTTAGTTTCAAAGAGGAGACTTGAATGGGGAAGGCCTTAAAGCTTGAATGACTTGGGAAAATAAAAAAATAAAAAAGAAAAAGAAAGAAAAGTTGGCTCTCCAGGGTTGGCCTTCTCAGTATTTCACCTATACTACGTTTTCGTTATTTCTTTACATTCATCATTACCGGAAGACCGGTTCACGACTACCAAATTGGAAAGAAAGAAAAGAACAGAGAAGAATAGGTCGAAGTGTTTCTGGGTAAAGAATTAGCTATAGGGATGATAGGCTTGACCTCGCCAAGAAAGAGAAGACCAGGAATGTTTATGGAATAGCAATGAATCAGTGGAGTCGACAAAGTAATAGGTATTAGATTTGTTATTATTCTGTTAATTGTTGTGTTTGATCTCACTTACAATAATAGTTATATGAAAACGCTTTCCACGTGCACGCCATAAACTCATACATCTCGTGTGCACGAGAAAATCAATTCCGTGTAAACGCCAATACCCACCTCAAAAAATTTCAAAACATTTGAACCTAAATTCTGCTATGGTAAAAAATTAATCACCAAGCCAACTGCGGGTTAAATAGTTCCACAGTATATATATCTTAAAAACACAGTATTAAAATAAACACAAATATCTGGATGATTTCATATATCATTTGTAAGAATTTCATTAAAAGTCATCAACAACAAATGGAAAATTATGAGGTTTTGAACATAAGTTATGATATCACATGGTAATTCGTTATTAATGAATGCAATGTTCAATTAAATATAGATTATATGATCTTAATTTTTCATAACATCCACATCTTCTACCTAACCCAAAATAATATAGTAAATAATGCATATTTTGAGCCTTTACCAAATGAGAATTTGAATGTGGAGAATTATTGTACTTATTATTCTTGCTTCAACAACAAAAAGAAAAAATCTATTCAGAAATTTGAATTTCACCCTCTTATTGTTTAAGCCCTAATGTG
The DNA here is from genome assembly GCA_003260245.2 of Sideroxylon spinosum. Classification (NCBI taxonomy): domain Eukaryota; kingdom Viridiplantae; phylum Streptophyta; class Magnoliopsida; order Ericales; family Sapotaceae; genus Sideroxylon; species Sideroxylon spinosum. The sequence continues at coordinate 17,215,495 of QLOD02000010.1, read as the reverse complement.
TTGAATCTTTAGTGTATACAATTTGATGAAATTCGTCCACCTATTTGCAAGGAGAGAAAAGACTTAATTTTCTTAGTTAATGCTGTAATCTAGAGATCCGTTGCAGTAGAAGCTAAATAGAAATTAACTCGTAATCTTGACGATAAATTTAACTTTCGTAAATATTTTTTTTTTAAATTTAGATTTTTATATAAATTACTTTAATTGGAAATTAAACTATGTTTATACTAATTAATTCTATCTAAAAAAATTTTCAGTTTTTTCGGGTGACGAACAGTGAATATGGATAAAGTATGAAAGCTTAATATAAAACTATGGCTTTCCATTGCTATAAATAAGGCTAATTAACAAAAATTTAGATGGTTTCGTTCTCCTTCGTCAAAAAAAAAAAATAACAACAATAAAAGAAGAAGATGATAATAGGAAATAATTAGCCTAGGGGATTATTGACACAACTTGGCCTCGAATTGTTTTGCATATAATAGAGAAGGAAAGTGGAAAAGAAAGAAAAGGGAAAAAATGAGAGAAAGTAAAAAGAGAAAGTAGCGAGAAATTGTGTCGAATTTCTTTTATAATTTTTTTTATCTTATTTTTTATAAACTTAACAGTCGAACAAGAATGGGAAAAATTTATTCTCTTCTTTTTCATTTCACTTCTCCCTGAAAAAAACACACCGTTATTCTAAATGTGTTCATGATTAATTTTCACTGGTAGACTTAGTCTCAAAGGCAGATATATACATATATAAACATATATAAATAAATATAAGATAATACAATTTTAGTGGCGAGAACACGCAAGAGAATATTACATAGAAAATACGATGCTGAAGAATGAATTTCAACCTGGTCATTGATAGTTTGAGACGAGGTGTGTCAAATTCCTTGGAGGGTTTGGACTGCCAAAGGCAGGCAATCAAATGGACCACAAGGATTTGCAACATTTAAATAATTAATCCAAACGAATATTTGAAAATTGACTTTTCTAGTATTTCTTTTAGCAGAAAATCATTTTCTTTATTGAGAGAGAGAAAGAGAGAGAGGCTTCCTTTTGTGCATGTATCCGGAAATTTCATATTAGTACAATCATCATTTGAATTAAGTGGCAAAATTCTCACACCTGGTCCTTTAAAATTGCAGTGGCATTTGACTGCTTAATTAAGTCATAATGATGTCAAATGAGCCTTTAAAATCAACATATATGCTAATTTCATTTTATTGAAGTTTATATTGACTTAAAAGGCAAGAAAATCACTTTCCGTGGTGGTTAGTGTATTCGGACTCAGTTTTTAGGTGGTTGAATGGGTATTTGTGAGGTTAAAAATATGTCATCTCATCACTAATTAATATTCAGCGAGAGAAATAACTTCATTTAATGACATTAATATATTGCCAATTTGTTTGATCGAGAATGCGTTACTTCATCTGAAAATTAATCGATGCTCAACGAAGAATGGAAATTCTTTTCCTTGTATTCAAAATTGCACTATGTGAGCTTGATTTTGCAACAATTAATACAGTATTGCTTCCACAGGAATTGAACTACCCAAAACCGCGTCATTCACAGGCTTAACAATATTCCTTACATGTTTCCAATCTACAATCATAATTGGAGGCTGCTGCTCAATCTCAAATCTTCCCGGTTTTTGACCATTTTGCACCTAATTAAAGTTGACCAAATTCAACTCTAACTTTATATCTGATATGGTATGTAAGCAATTACGCCAGCGTTACGTTTGGCCTCCTGTTAATCATAAACTGAACTGAGAATGAGGTGCATGTCATTTTTGGAGGTAAGAATATATTGCATGTGCGGTGATAATTGAGAAAGAAAAAATGATATTTGAAAGAGTAGCCTTCAAATGAGAAATAGAAAGAACGTCCTTGAAGGTTTTAAGTTGCATAGATCTACTCTTAAACTAATTGTATATAAGATTGAAAACATTAATTAACTTTTTTTATTATCTGGATAACTTCTTCCATAATTTGTTAAATAACATGAAGCCCTCCCATAGTTACCTGGATCACTTCTTCCACAATTTCATCAACTTTTTCATCAGTTCTAAAAATCTTCATATGTTTGCAATTTAAACATTTTTTTTTCTTTTTACAAGAAATACGTTGCTCGATTGATCAATAGAAATTTATCATTTGTGGTTGTAGAACTTTGAACACATTTATTTAAATGCGGAAGTAGATTTTGAATTACCTCTTTTGCGTAAGAAAAATACCCAAAGTTTCTATGGATGTGTTTACCAAACTATCTACGTCTTCTAATCTTCGCCTTGCACTCACGGTGAGTGTGTTTAAGTGAGAGAGACTAATCACATTACACTATTTATCACTCAAGAACCCTCTCACACTTTGTGATGTTTTCTGGAGAAAAAGACACTAACGTTCTTTATGTTATCTTCAAAGATGTTGTTGATCCTTTTATATATAGCCAACTTCTTATGGTTTTAGATAACCACAACACCTATCATCTTATGTTTAACAAACAAATTGATCAGGTGAATCGTATTTTCAAAAATCCTTAATCGATAGCATCATGATAAGAATCATATGAAACTATCAGGAGATTCAAATATTTCAAGCTCCTTATCCAATCAATATTAGATAATGGCTATATATAAGATATAGAAAGGTCTTGGGTATATCCATGAGCAATCCTAACCCGATACTCATACCCAAATGCCAACATCTCCTACTTGCACATGGGTATATCCAAGAAAACGTCATTTATAAATCTCTCTTGCAACTAACACAGTAATGTGAGAACATATGGTAAATGAGTCGTGCAACCGTTGAACACATTAAAGTTTGGGAGCTCTGCACTAAGCTTAGAAACTAGCATAGAGGCATATACCACATCAATGTATAAGTGTGTTAGATACCCCAAATTTATCTATATACATGAGTTTAGTATCTTCACCTTTTTCAACGCATACTTAACCCCTCGAGGTCAAACCATATATTCATACTTATATAGCTATCCCAGATAGTGATATAAGTTGTGCGCTATGAATATATAGTTAGATGTATAAGATAATTCTTCCTCTGCCCTCATGTCATTAAGATCAGAACTAGTCATTTTCCTAGCAATGTTCAGAAGGTCAAATCAATCATGATCATAAGGTATCATGCTAAAGTAGTTACATAAACTCTTTCACTTTGTGACATAGTCATAGGTCAGATGTGGGTACGCAAACTCTTGGTTATCCTAGAAAATAACCAATGAGGACTTACGCGGTGAAGAGATAGGGGACTCATTCACTTCCTTTTAAGAGGTTGCTTAGCACATGATTACATGTTATAGTGGAGTTGTTTCATCAAGAAACTTATGCCAAACTCCCACACTATAAAGATCTTGGTCTAATCACCAACATAATCGCTTAACTCGTAATTTTCAGAAAAAATATTGAAATTTCGCATCTAGCTTATATTATAGATGTTGATGGACATTGGGTTATTACCATTATCAGTCCTTCTCATTAGACCTCATCATGTAAGTGAGCTTAGAGTGTCTCATCTTTGCTCTTTCTCAAAGAGCCAAAAGTTGATAGCTAGTGTAAGTGAACTTATCCACCTACTGACATTCCTTAAAATTGTGTGTAATATGACAATCATAAAAATGACAAAACATGCATCATATCATAAAATATAATATCCAAAGGGTGGACAATTGATCACAAAAAATTACATCTTTACCACCTACGTAGTCCTAAAGCCTTAACATGATTGACAAAAGCCTCTCTAACAATAGGTTTTGTCATAGGATCTGCTAGCATTTGATCAATAGAGATGTGCTTTAGGATCACAACTTCTTGTCCTACCATGTTCCTAATGAAATGATACTTCAAGTCAATGTGCTTCGTACTGCCATGGTATTTAGGATACTTAACATAAGAAAGTGCTGCTATATTATCACAATATATAGTCACTGGTTCACTTAAGGATGTAACAACATCTAGATGCCCAAGGAATTGCTTCAACCAAATAGCCTCTTGACCAGCAGACGAGCATGCAATAATTTCTACCTCTATATTGAATAAAGCGGTACAGGATTGTTTCCTACTGCTCCATGAAATGATTCCACCATTAAGCATAAAAGCATACCTTGAAATGGACTTTCTCTCGTCAAGATCCCCACCACAATTAGCATCACTATAACTAATCAACTGCATATCCAAATGTTAATAGCATAATGTGTAGCTTGTTATCCTTTTCAGATACCGTAGTGTCCTTTTGACAGCCTTCCAAAGAGCAAGTCTTGGATTAGATTAGTAATGACTTACCAACCCTACTGCATAACTAATGTTGGGCTGTGTACACATCATAGCATACAGCAGGCTCCCTACGGCACTGGAATATGATACTTGAGCCATTTATCTTTTCTCTTCCAGAGTCTTTGGTTCCATGTCAAGGCTAAGACTTTCGCCCCTAGCCACTAGAGTATTAAAAGGTTTGCAATTCTACATATTAAATCTCTTCAGAACCTTCTTTATGTATGTCTCTTAAGACAAACCAAGAAGTCACTTAGAGCAATTTCTTAGATTCTTAACACCCAACATAAAACTTGCTTCACCATGTCTTTCTTCTCAAAAATAGGTGATAGCCACTTTCTAGTTATGACAATTAACTCCATATCATTGCTAGCTAATAGGATGCTATCTACATAAAGTGACAACATTATGAAGCTATTCTTGGACCGTTTGATGCACACACAATGGTCTTCTTCAATCATCGTGAATCGATCACTAGTAATGGTTCGATGAAATTCTAAGTACCCTTGTCTGGATGATTGCTTCAAGCCATATAGTGATTTGCAAAGTTTACAAACTTTGCACTCTTGGCCGACAACTGCATAACCTTTAGGTTGGTCCATGTAGGTCTCTTCATCCAATTCTCCATTGAGAAATGCAGTCTTAACATCCATTTGATATAGCTCTAAATCCATATGAGCTACAATGGCTAACATTAAGCGAAATAGAAGCAAATCTAACTACTAAGGAGAAAGTCTCCTCATAGTCAATACTCTCTCGTTGAGTATATCCCTTTACAACTAAACATGCCTTATACCTTTCAAAGGAACCATCTACCTTGTGTTTGATTTTGAGAAACCATTTGTTTCCAATTGTCTTATACCCATGTGGAAGGTTAGCTAGTTCCCAGACTTGGTTAACTTTCCTCCACTTTATCTCTTCATCCAGAGCAACTTTCCATTGTTTACTAACAGGTGATGAGAGAGCCTCTTTTATTGCTTTAGGTTCATCATCATCAAGCAAAGCATCATAAGGGCCTTCCTCTAAATCCCAAATCAACGGCGAAGAAAAATTCCACGAGTGCTTCTCCGTAATGAAATGTCGAAAGAATATTCATCCAAGTCTCTTTTAGCTGGTATATCACTCCCACTGTCTCTAAGAATCTGAGAAATTTTTTCCTCAATCTCAACTAGACTACTTGGTGTGTTATCATTGATAGTCTCTAATTCATAAAGATCTAAATCTTCTCCTTTGCAAGGAAACACGTCCTCAAGAAAATCTACGTCCCTTGATTCTATCTCAGTAATTGTTCTATCAGCCTATTCTCTAATAAAAACAGATCCCTTTGAATGTTTGGAATAGCATATAAAGATACACTTTTTCCCTCTAGGGCTTAACTTCCTATATTTATGAGAAGTGTTGTGTACATAGACTGCTGAACCCCATGGTCTTAAATGACTTAGGTTAGGTTTCTTACTTGTTCATAATTCATAAAAAGTTATTAGAACTGATTTGGAGGCCACATGGTTAAGAATATACGCTACAGTCAATAAAGCATCTCCCTAATATGATATTGGAAGATTAGCATGCACAATCATTGACTTAACCATGTCCAACAGGGTACGGTTGCCTCTCTGCAACTCTATTTTATTATAAAGTTCTAGGAATAGTCTTCTATTTGACTATGCCCTAATCCTCACAGAACTCTTTGAAAATTTTAAATAGATATTCAGTTCGACGATCGGTTCTCAAAGCCTTAATGCTTTAATTCAATAGATTCTTTACTTCAAGAACATAACCTCTAAAGCAATCCAATGCTTCTGACCTATGTGAGAGCAAATAGACATAATCGAACCGTGTGTAATCATCTCTAAATGTGTGAAAATAAGAGGCACCATACCTTGCCCTCACATTCATGGGACCGCAAATATTTGATTAGAGTAGTTATAATGGATTTGATGATCTTTGTCAAATGGTTTTCTGGTTACCTTTCCTTTGGGGCAACTTTCATAAACTAGCAGGCTGAGCTTAGCAAGTGAACCTAAAAGGACCTCTTTTACTAGTTTGGACATTTTATCTTGCTCAATGTGACCTAATCTGGAATGTCATTTTACAGAATCAACTTTAATATCATGCATATATAAATTAAAAGAAACTAAAGGCCTATCCATGCTAGGCTTATATGCATTAAATACTATCAAGCCATCCAACAAATATCAAGAACCATAGAAAACTGAACCATGAAAATTATCCACTGACTGATTTGCAAAATGAAAGCTAAAGCCTAAGGAAATTAAACTAATCACTAAAAGTAGATTCAACCTAATTCTAGGTGCATAAAGTACGTCATGAAGATGAAGAGAGCATCTACCACTCAACTCTAGCTTGGATGTACCAATGCCAATGACATTCATTCCTCATGAATATTCTTTTGCTCTCCTTTGGAACACGGAAATACTCCACAAATCTCATCATGTTTCTCACTACATAATCTGTAGCTCTTGAGTCTACAGCCCACAATTGAGGAGAGTGAGCAAACAAAACTTACTAGTTACAAAACAATCAATTTGAGAAACATTATTAGGAGTACCTTTTTTAGCTCAGGGCACTAATAAGCGAAATGACCTGGCTGCTGGCAATTATAGCATTTCATTTTGGCTTTGTCTTTCTTGCCAACTCTCTTGCCCCTTTTGTGTTTCTTCTTAAACGTGCCCTTTTTCTTTACCACTTACTAGCTAGCAGCAGCCTTCTCTTCTTTTTTCTTTCGCTTAGACCTAGCCTGTGAGTTAGAGGAAGCTAACAAAGCATGTGCTAAATGGGCAGTGACACTAACATAAAGCTTAGAAGCCTCAATACACTTAGCCTCCAACTCTAGGTGGTGAGAAATGTCCTCAAAGGTCTTGACATATTCATTGTACATCATGTTTTTCTTAAACTGAACCTAAGAGAATGGTAGTGAATGAATCATTGCCTGGACCTATTATTCATCAGTGAGAACGTGCCCAGCTGCTCTGAGTTGACGGATGATAGTGGGAATGACTCGTAAGTGCCAGCCTATTGAGTGGTGGGGCTTCCTCTGATAAATACCGAACTTCAAGGTCAAACCTCGATGTTTAGCAATAGAAGTTACCCCATACTTAAGCTTCAGTGCCTCCCACATTTCGTAGGCAGTCGAGAACCTTACAAACTCTAGCATTAGATCATTTTCCATGCTGCTCATCATCAGGAAGTGCGCAGATTGATCTTTAGACTACCAAGCTTTGTAAAGCTCAAATTCTCTTCCATGCTAAGCTGTTGTACTGAGCTTTGGCTTAGTCATGACATGGTGCACATTTGCCAAGAGACCCTGTTCATTGAGAACAAACTGAATTTTCCAGTGCCAAATGTCACACTTATCGCCATTCAACTTCTCACATTTCACCATATAAGCCACAACCATTTTGGATGCCATGAATACAATAGAGATCGATATTGGATTAATATGAGCATCTCATAAACATAAACAAGTTTTTTTTGCTGTAAGAAACTAAATTCTAAATATTACAATTTTCACAAGTCATAAGATCGAAAGGTTGCTATGCTTCCAATCATCTCTTGTGTTTTTTTTAATGATTATCAAATTATCATCACTTAGTTAATGCACGAAAAACATGATTATTTGGAATCAATTTTTTTTTTAATTCTTCATTTGACTAAATAACTTCCAACTAATTTTAATTCTAAAATAAACTTGATTAATTTCAAAATATATAGCATACTGTTATGGTCCACAAATATGTCATTCATAATTTTAAAATTAGCATGCATTTTAGCAACTTAATTAAAACATTTTCAGATAAACGAATAATTAGGTTATAATCAATTAAATGCATCAACAACTCATCTATCTAAACATATCAGCATATAATGGCACCATAAGTCTAGCACACAGACCAATGCACAAGATTAATCCCAATTTATAAAAAAAAAATTTACTCATTCTAAAATTAATAGAAAATTCCAGATATGAAAAAATTTGGAAAATTCATAATAAAGTAGAACATATTTTTTTGATCATTCTGAAAAATATCAGAACAAAAATAGAAATAGGAGGACCTTGCATATGCCCCCATGTGTCTCCGTAAGCGTGTGGATTTTGCCTGGTCAGCCGTTGTGGAGCTCGGCGTGTGACTCAAGCTATTGGTTCGTGTGGTCCACGTGCCACCCTCCCAACCTTCATAGGGCACCAAACCACCGCCATTCAATTCGTCTTTCCATTTTGGTCCCTATGATTCTATTAGTTGGCTTTTTAGTGTACAAAACTATTTGGTTGGGGTTTCACAAATAGATTTATCAAAATTGAGAAAAATCACCTGACTTTCAAAAATTCATATCTTCTAAATCCTAACTCAAAAAATTATGTATAGTATGCCGTTGGAAAGATCTTAAGATGAACAAATATATATAAATCTCACTTCCAGAAAAAATTTGGAGATAAGAAAAAAGAAGTGATGACATTTGTAGACTACAAACTAGGGTTTGCGATTTCTCGGAAAATACAAGTAATTTTTCTATGTAATTTGTAGATTAGTTGACACACTTATAAACTATCATACTGCCAAATTTCAAGGAAAACCGAAGTCATTCGGATTTCATACAAATGATGCACTAAAAATAATGTTTTCTTCAAAAAAAATATTTTTAGTCAAAAACAAATTAAGAACAATTCATTTAGGCTCTAATACCAATGTTGAACTCTGAACACATTTATTTAAATGGCGAAGCAGATTTCAGGTTACCTTTTTTGTGTGAGAAAAATACCCTAAGTTTCTGTGGATGCTTATTGAACTGTCTACATTTTCTAGTCTCTGTCTTGTACTCACAGTGAGTATGATTAAGTCAGAAAGACTAACCACACCTCACTATTCACCACTCAAGAACCTTCCCACACTCTAGGTTTTTTCTGGAGAAAAAGAAACTGACATTCTATATGTTATCTTTACAGATGCTGCTTATCCTTTTATACATAGCCAACTTCTTATGGTTCTAGGTAACCATAATAGCTATCATCTTACATTTGAAAAACAAACTGGTTAGGTGAATCTTAATTTCAAAAATCCTTTATTTGATAGCATCATGATAAGAATTATACGTAAACTATCAGGAGGTTTGATTATTTCAAACTCCTTAGCCATTCAATATTAGATAATGGCTAGATAAAGAAAAGTCTTGGGTATATCCATGGGCGACCCTAACTTGATACCCATACCCAACTACCAACAAGGGTAATATATACACCTCTAGTGCCATATTTAAGACTAGTTTGGACGATTCATAAACTGCAACAATGCAAATCATTGTGATTGTGCACCTGTATAGTTAGGAGTTAATCATTTGGAATTATAAAAAACTTAGGCTCACTGAACTTTTCTTGAAATGAATATTCCCAACAATAGGTCTATCAATGGATGGGTCTGGATTAGATTTACCAGATCTAGACTCGATCCAAGTTTAATAATAATAGATCTAGATCCAAATGAAAAATATTTAGGTTCAATTCTACATTATCCAAATCTGATCTATATCAGATCCGACCCATTTTGAATAATAATTTTTTAAATCAATATTTCATAAAATAAATATTTTTCAATATTATATGTAAAGGCAAACTGGTGTGTTTTGTGGTTAGTTTTTATAAAATGTGGTGCCATTATATTGGAAGAACTATGAATGTCTTAATAGTTTTGTTATTTTTTCATAGGTAGTTTAAAATTATAATAACTGATAAACAACTAGTAATTCATAAAATAAAAAAAAAGGGAAAAGAAAGTAAAAACAAAAACTTCAATTCTATTTTATAGACCGTGATGACTGAAAAATGAACAGCAACCATATATATTATCACCAAACCCTTAGTGATTTTTTTTAATTACCTTTAATAACTTTTTTGTATTTTACTTTTATATTTTAATTTTTTAAAAAAAGACTTAAAAATAAAATATTTAAGTGCAAACAAAATAGTTTTGTCTTTTTTTTTTTTTTAATTTTTAAGCATGACACACATCAATAATTATTACCTTTCATATTTTGTTAAAACACAAAATGAAATGTAATTTTGTGATATATTTATATTGTAAAGGATTGAATAACCTTATAGCTTAGAAACTATGATAATCCTTGGTAACATTGTACGTGGTTATGGTCTTTCATTTATAAATAACGAACAAAATTTGTTACAAATTACAAGCATGAAAATTGGGACAAATATGTATCTACAACTGTAATGAGCTCCTAAGGATAGAAACCAATGTAATAATATTAAAGATAAGTTTGAATGAGTCTATTTGTACAACCAAAATTACTTGATTACATTATCACCTCCCCTTCAGTGAAGAGCAGCTAGAAACACATGAAGCTTGCTACGAAAGAGGCTGAACTTCGGTTTTGCAACACCTAGAGTGAAAAGATCAGCTATCTGCAGAGAAGTGGGAACAAACTAGACATGAAGAACTCATTGTTGTACCAACTCACGGAAAAAATGATAATAAATTATAATATGGTTAGTACGAGATTTTATGACTAGATTCCCTAACATGAAAAAAGCACATTGATTATCACAAAGTATTTTGATGCATAGGGAAGAGAATTGTGTAGATCAGGAAACAATTAAACCATCTAAAGAACTTTTGCAGTAGTAACCACCAACGCATGATACTCAGCTTTGCAGCTAAAATAAGCCACTGTGGCTTGTGTCTTAGAACACTAAGAAACTAAGTTATTGTCAAAATAAATGACATAACCAGAAGTAGAGTAGTGTGTATCAGGATAACTTACCCATTCAGCATCAAAATAAGTTAATAATTCAAAAGACGATTCCTTAAACACCTGTAAACCATAGTGATGGTATCCTTTACATATCGAAGGATACACTTAAGAACATGAAAATGAGCAATGGTAGGAGCATGCATGAATTAACATATGGAGCTGGGAATATATGCTAAATCTAGGCGTGTTATGGTCAAATATTGCAAAGTACTAGCAAGAGAGTGAAAGCGAATTAGATTGCCAAAGACTTCTCCAATAGCATTAAGATTCTAACCAACCATAAAAGAAGAAGAAATTAGATTAGAATCCATGACCTCTACACATTTTAGGAGGTTTAGTGCATACTTAGGCTAACTGAGAAATAAACCATCTTTGTTACACTGCACTTCAATATCGAGAAAGTAATGAAGATCACCAAAATCCTTCGTGGAGAACTCTTTAGCCAACCGATTTATGAGAGCAGCAATCAATGAAGAATTGCTTCCTGTGATGACCATGTCATAAATATACAACAGAAGATAGATGATCCCAAACTTAGAATGATGAACAAACAAAAAGGAATCAGACTTGCAAGAATGAAAACTAAGCTTGCCGAGAAAAAAGCTAAAACAATAGAACCATACTCAAGGTACCTGCTTTAGGCCATATAATATGTGCTATAGATGACACACATAAGTTGGATAACATGGATCAATACAACCTAGAGGTTGTTTCATGTATACCTCTTTAGTAAGATGTCGATGGAATAAGGCATTCTTGAAGTCAAGCTGATATAATTTCCATCCAAAAGTAGCTACCAAAAAAAGAATAACCCGAATAGTGGTTGGACGAACAACAGGATTAAAAGTGTCTGCAAAATCAAGTCCTTGCACTTGGAAAAAAAACCTTGTACAACCAAACAAGCTTTACGATGTTCAATAGAGCCATCAAAACATAGCTTTATCTTAAATATCCAACGACAACCAACCACATTATGATTGGATGGACGAGGAACCAATCACCAAAATGATTACTTTGCAAAGCATCAATATATGTATCCATGGAAGCAAGCCATTCAGGGTGTTTGGTAGCCAACTTAGAGCCTCGTGTTTCCTTTGGTGCAAGAATTGCCCAAGTTACTCAAGAGAAACGTACACTTATGAGAGCATGTAATGGATTAGGCTTAAAATTCCCTGCTTTACTTCTAGTAACCATCGGATGAGTAGGAATAATGGACTTAATGGAAGACACATAAGGGCATTAGACTCATCAGTTTGAGTAGTAATTGGATCAGGAGATTGATAACTCAAATTTGTAGAGTGTAGTTGTGGTGATAAGAGGATATGCGAAGAATCATCACAACACCCGTGCTGCATATGAGGTTGGTAGTTCAACATTAGGGGAATCAATAACATTTTCTATAAAAGCAACATATGTCACTAGGAATATTAGTAATATTATGTAACTAATTAGAATAAAAGAAGATTGATTCATAAAATTTAATATGCCAAGAGATAAATTAACAATGAATGGATCGATCTAAACAAAAAAAATCCTTATGATTATTGTTATAGCCCAAAGACACACATGGAGTGAAATAGGGTGATAACTTGTGACAAGAATAAGCACACAAGTAAGAAAAGTGATTGCTCGCAATCATTGTGAATTTTAACTTCATTTTACACTCTTCTTATGAATATTTTATCAAGAAAAATTCATTTCTTAACATGTTTTGATTATTTATACTGTTTTGTGTGTTTTGTAGGGGTACGGAAGGAAAATACCCAAAGAAAGGCAATTTGGGAGCTTAAAGAAGCAAATCAGCAGAGAATTAAAAGAGTTTGCTATTGGATGCACGAGGGAGATGCTTCTTGGGTGCATGAGTTCTTGGCCGCACAAGGGAGTTGCTACTTGGGTGCACGACAGGCTTGGGTGCCTGACTGCCTTTCCTTTTGAGCCCCCGAGAATCTTGGACCCCCGACTGTCTTTGTTCATGGGCACCCACTGAGAACTACTTCCTTTATTCGTCTCTTAACACTTTTTTCGAACACTTGGGTGTGCAATTAGCTTGGGCGCACATCAATAAGTTGTTGGGCGCCTGTGAACTCTCTCCAGTAGGATTTTTGATATTATTTTAAAATGTAAAATTACCTTTTTACCTATAATTTTTGTAAGCCTATAAATAGGCCAAATTTCTGATGTTCTAGAAGAGCTTTGACATTACATTATTTCAGTAGGGTTAGGATTAGGGTTTTACTTAAAAGTTCATTGCTTTGAGATTAGCTACTTTACGTTTACACATTAGGATTTCGTTAAACTTTCGTATGGTGATTTTGCTATTCTCTCTCGTAGGGTTTACGTGTAAGTGACTTATTTTTCAATATTTTTGTTAAAAGTACTTCGTTTCAGTCCTTCTCCTTTTGTTTCTTTAGTTTTTAATATCTTCTTCTTGTTTTCACCTTCCGTTTTACATTAATGGATTATTTCCATGTTTATTTTTCTTCTCAAAGTATAAGTATGTTAGGATAGGGTTTGTACTTGGCTTCAAGCTGTTGAAAGTGATGTGGTAGTTGGTGAACTCAAATGTAAAAGAATATTTTTCAATGAAATATCTTCTAATTTTTAATTGGAATCCCATATTAAGTTAGGGTTCTTTCGAACTCAACTCACCCATGTTACAACCATAACTTGGTTACAAGTTTTCACTTGTGCACACCAGGTGTTTAGTTAATGCCCCGATAAGTTAGAAATATATTTTATAAAACCCAAATTAGGTTTTCTTAAAAAACCAAATCACCTGTGTTATAATCATTGCTTTGCTATGAGTGGCTACCTGTGTATACTAAGTATTTGATTCAATGGCCCAATGATTTAGAACCTATTTTCCTAAAACCATAACTTGAGGTTTTCTTAAGAAATCGATTCACCCGTGTTACAATTAAAGACTGATTACGAGTTGACGCTCATGCACACTAGGTTCTTGTTTTAATGTCTCAGTGAGTTCGAAACTTATTTCAAAAGCCTCCACTTACTTTGAGTTCCATAAATTAGGTTTTAATGAAATATCTTCCGACCTAGCAATACATGTGTTTCTGCTAGGTTGAGTTATCAATGCATTTGAGTAAACCACTACTATCCTACTACCGGGTTCGGTTCGAAGTCAAGATTGTTTTAGTTGTTTTATTTGTAGTGTTTTTATCTTAATTTAGAATCACAATTCCTTCACTCTACTATTCTCAACTCAACCCATACCTAAGCATCCCGTAAATCCAAATTTAGTTTAGATTAACTTAGTTTCACCTACTGCTAAAGAGAACATGCCTAGAGCTTTTAACAAAGCCTTCCTTATGTAGATGACCTCGGTTCTCACCGAGTAAAACTACGACCACCCTCTTGTGCGTGAGAGGTAGAACCCGAACACATTTCAGAGTCGGTCAAGTTTTTGGCACCGTTGCTGGGGTGGGCAACTAAGCACTAGACTTGGGAGTAGGGGGAGTTCACTTAAGGAATTGGGTAAATAATTCCTTTCCTCTATCTATTTATTAGTAGTTTTCTTTCTTTTACATTGTAACATATTCATTTGTACATCATATAGCCTAGCTTGCATGTTGGTTAATTTAGGTTGCATGTTAGTGTACTTTTTTTTTTTTTCTTCTCTCATTTTGTTTTCTTCTCATGGACATGAATTTTGGTGACTTCACTCATGGTCCTTTTGATGCTCAAGCATACATAGTCTCTAGTTGATCAATTCGGATATGACTATACGTTAGAGACCTATCACTAATTACCCCAATTCTTCGGGCATGAGAAGGAAGATCCATGTCTTCACCTTGATAAGTTTGAGGCCGTGTGTGGCTTATGTGATGATGTTAGAATGAGTAAAAGACTTAGGTTTATGTTTTTCACTTTGTCTTTACAAAGTGTGACTGGTGACTGGTGTTGTATTTTTGGTGAATGGACCACTTGAGAACAATATTATCAAACTTTTATTGAGAAATTCCTCCCTATTCATCAAACCTTCACCCATAGCCTTCAAATCAAAAAATTTTATCGAAAGAAGGGTGAAGTATTTTATAAATGCTGGGAGAGATTTAACACACTTTTGGACACTTTCTCAAGTTAAAGATTATAGTTAGAGGACATCCTAGCCATATTATATCATGCTCTATCTCGTGAGATGTACCAAGCGTTTGACATAGTCTTAGGTAGGGAATATCTTGATCTCACTTCCTTGAATTTTTCTATGAACACACTAGGCCACGAGAAAGACTTAAACCTAGTTTTGAACCTCATACACTTGGAAAACTAAATTGACCCTTTCCCTTATACTCCTACTTTACCTGATCCTCATGATCTATCCTTTGTAAGTAGCGTATGCATGGAGCTCAATTATTCACATTTTGTATCTCCTAACCATGTTCCTCTTACCGAAGGTCAATCTAAAGAGCCCCGAGATTATTGGCCTAGTGAACTTTATGATGCACAATTTGATACTATAGGCACTGAGTGGTGTAATTATCCTAATCATGTTGAGGATAATATATAGGATGAGCCTCTTTCTTATTTCCAAAATGACTCTCCTATTCAAGAAACCTTTATGCCATCTGACAAGAGTTTGGGAAACATATAGTCCTTTCCTACTATCGAGCTTGATGTTCAATCCACCCTTACCAACTCAGAACCTATTAAGAGTCCTTTGACTCCAACGAAGCATTTGATTATCACATGGCCGAGGAGCATATCATTTAGTCAGCTGATCTTACCTCACTTCACTAAACACCTAAGGTTGAGAGTGGTGCGCACCTCTCACCTCTTGAGTCAGCCCCACTTGAGAAGTTTATTCCGGGGATTGTGAGTGATTATGTGACCGATCATCACTGGGGGGAAGTAGTAGAATATTAGGGGAGAGTATATTGATTTTCTAGGCATCAAGAGTCTGATTGATCCGATCATGTCGAAGTCTTTGCATGCATTATGGCCACATCTGAGGTTTCATGAACCTCACTTAGCCCTTCATTCCTCGGTGGGCCCGAAGAGAATATTTTATTACGTAAACCATTTATGGACGCATGGATTATTTGCATGTTTATTTCTCTTCTCGAAGTTCAAGTATGTTAGGCTAGGGTTTGTACTTAGCTTCAAGCCATTGAAGATGGTGTGGTAGTTGGTGAACTCAAACATAAAAGAATATTTTTTTAGTGAAATATCTTTTTGATTTCTAATTGGAATCTCATATTAAGATAAGGTTCTTTTGAACTTAACTCACCCGTATTACAACCATAGATTGGTTACAAGTTTTCACCTGTACGCACCAAGTATTTGGTTCAATGTCCCGGTGAGTTAGAAATATATTTTCTAAAACCCAAATTAGGTTTTCTTATGAAACCAAATCACCCGGGTTATAATCATTGCTTTGTTATGAGTGGCCACTCATGTATACTAAGTATTTGATTCAATAGTACAGTGATTTAGAACCTATTTTCCTAAAACCATAACTTAAGGTTTTCTTAAGAAATCGATTCACCCGTGTTACAATTGAAGTCTGTTTACTAGTTAACGCTCGTGCACACTAGGTGCTTGATTCAATGTCTCGGTGAGTCCGAAACCTATTTCAAAAGCCTCTGCGTACTTTGAGTTTCACAAATTAGGTTTTAATAAAATATCTTCCGACCTAGCAATGCATGTGCATCTGCTAGGTTGAGTTATCAATGCGTTTGAGTAAACCACTACTATCCCACTACCGGATTCGGTTCGAAGTCAAGATTG
Source organism: Sideroxylon spinosum (assembly GCA_003260245.2). NCBI lineage: Eukaryota > Viridiplantae > Streptophyta > Magnoliopsida > Ericales > Sapotaceae > Sideroxylon > Sideroxylon spinosum. The sequence goes on along the minus strand of QLOD02000010.1, from coordinate 17,198,685 downwards.
TCTTAGTTATTTTATTTGTAGTGCTTTAGCTTAATTTAGAATCACAATTCATTCACTCCACTATTCTCAACTAAACCTATACCTAAGCATCCCATAAATCCAAAGTTAGTTTAGATTAAGTTATGCTCAACTACTAACTAAAGAGAACAAGTCTAGAGCTTTTAACAAAGCTCTCCCTGTGGAGATGACTTCGGTTCTCACCGACTAAACTACGACCACCCTCTTGCACTTGAGAGGTACAACCTGAACACATTTCAAGGTCGGTCAAAAAGCATAAACACCCAAAAATGCGAAGCATGGAGTAGCCTTGGGGCTCACCATGTAAAAGCTCATATGGTATTTTGTTAGTAATAGTTGATGAAAAGAGTCGATTAAAGAGAAAACATATTAAGGTGAAGGCTTCAACCCATGAGGTAAGAGGTGCACTAGCATGGAATAACATAGTGAGACCTTCTTCAGTGATATGGAGACACTTCAATTCTGTAATACCATTTTTACTCTAGTATGAAGACAAGAATATTTACCACAAAATGAGGTCAGAAAATACATTGCTTAATACCACATTTAGTTATGTGCTTTTGAAAATGCTTGGTGGTAAACTCACTATTGTTAGTAAAGCTAGTTGCACCATCACACTGAAAAGATTTAATAAGTCTAGAGAATTGAGTCTCTACTAATTTCTGGGATTGGATCTAAAAAAGCTAAAAAAAACCAGATTTTAATCATAGAGGATAAATCCAATTATGAGTATTATCAGTCATGAACTATTTGTCTGGTCCATGTTTGGCTAGTTATCGTCACAGTAAGGCGCTTTTGTTTCTCAGAAATTCTCAAGTCCTTCTCGTAGAGTACAAGAAATTAAAGGTGTTTTTGATAAAACAGTCATTGAAAAAGTGGTGAATTCAGGCCCAAGTCCCTCCAGAAACCAATAAACGCGATCAATATCATTCACCAGATGCCCAATCGCTGACAATTGATCACAAATTCCTTTGAATGCACAAGCAAATTCAGCAGCATTACGACCACCATACTGCAAATGTTGTAGCTCATCACAAAATTGTATCTCCCTAGTCTTTGATTTGTTGGAAAAAGCAGACTCAAGGGAAGTCCAAACTACTCGATAGGTCTCCAACGTCAAGACCTCGACTATAGCTTCCTTAGTGAGAGAAGAATAAATTAAACTTATTAACATCTGGTTAATGTTATGCCATTGGAGATAGTTTGGATTTAGCTACTCTCCGCTAGTTTGGTTATTGACTGTCTCTAATGGAAGTGTGGTAGAACCGTCAAGATGTCCCATCAACTCATGGCTGGACAACAAGGGGAGAAACTAACGACGGCATAGCTAAAAAATTTGGAGGAATTGAGTTTGATTGTGAGCATATGAACCATGGAATTGAGCGGAAGTTTCAACCATGATAGGTAAACAAAAATTGATTAAAATAAATTAATCAAAGTGCTCTGATACCATGAAAGGATTTGAATAATCTTAAAGCTGAGAAACTGGGATAATCCTTTGTAACATTCGACAAGGTTATAGCCTTTCATATATACACAATGGAAAAGAAATAGTTACAACTTACAAGTCAGAAAATAAGAGCAAAAGTTTATTTGTAGTTATGATGAGCTCCTGAGGATCGAAACTAATGTAGAAATAATAAAGATAAGTTTGAATGAGTCTATCTGTACAACTGAAATTGCTTGATTATGGTATCATATATAATAAGGAATTCAAGAATTCAAATTTAAGATATTTTCAATCGTTAGACTAATTTACTCAATGGTTAGAATTACTTCTTTTATTTTTATTTTGGTTGTCTTTTTTATTATTTTATATAGAAACTTACTCTCTCACCCCTCTCATATTTTTTATTAATTTTTTATAAAAATATTTAGATTAATAATATGAAAAATGTGATAATATTTTAAATAAATAATAAAATTTTAAAAATTTACTAAATATTATGAATATTTTCTTCTCTCTTGATTAATGATTTTTATTTTTATAAATTTTCACGTAAATTTATTTTTCAAATTTATATTAATTTGATCAACTATTTACAAGTGAAATTGCATTTCTTAGTGCTGCTTATATTAAACATCATTATGTTGGCAATGTATTAAAATTAACTCAGTAGAGTATACATAACTTCAATTGCAAAGCCCATCATTTATTACTAATTCAAAACCGTGTTCGTCGGAGTGTTGTCAAACAATCAAAAGACTACTCACTGTTCCAAAAAGTAACATACTTTGCCAGGACAAAGTCTCCGGTTAGAAAGTTAAAAGGAATTTAAAGTTGCAAAGTTAATTAATTAATTAATTATTATTTATTTATTTAAATTTGTTTTTTTTTTTTGGGGAAGCAATTTAGGCAGCCCCTCACAATGCTGCTTTGATTCAGGAATTTATCCAGATAGAATAGCACAAGTAGCAAGTAGTTAAAACGTCAATCAATGACGAAAACCATGATAGCTAGAAGATGGATCGATTCTAGAGTAATATATATATAAAAAAAAAAAAAAAATTGTTGGTCCATGTTGTTTTGATAAAATTATCACAACAGGCGCGACGCTGATTGTATAGCAGTACTCATTATTTTCATTATATGCTTAATAATTAATTATACTAATTTATCACTAAAAATGTACTAAAATTAATTATAAATATTTTTTGGTGATGAATTATCATTCTTCATTAGAACTTCATGAAATAAGATAATGTTTTAACCACCAAGAAAAAAAATATTTAGTGTCAGATTTATTGTGACAACAATATCATACATTACTAAAACTTTTGTTTCATTGATAGAATTTTATGTTGTAATTCATTACTTTATCACTAAAACCTTTATTTCTTTGTTGGGAAAATATTTTTTTAAGGATTTTCTATTGCTAATAGGGTAAGAGAATTCAACATAAAAGTTAACAGCAGTCTATTTGTCTGTTAAATGTTTACGAGCGTGCTTCAATTATTGTAGAACAAATATTTACGAAGAGAACAAAAAGATAAATGTTATCCTATATTAGTACCTCTTTTTAATTGTATTAGGCATACTTATATGAAGTATAAATGAATTAATATTTCTTATTTTTAAACAATTAATTATGGGTTAATTTTTTAAGGAGTGCAATAATAGCCTACAGAAAAATTTTTAAAGTGTACGAGTAAAATATTAACAATTACTCTTCATAACATTTATCTTTTAATTTTTAATTCTATGATAAATGCACACTAAGAATAATGCCCCCGAAAAAATGATATATAAAATGAATTGGATCTTTTTTTGCAAGTCAAAGTATCAACCAAAATTAATTTTAACTAATTACAATAAAATGGTTATTGTTATTTTTAGAATTGTGACTTATATTCGTTAAACTTAGACATTAGTAAATATAATTGCTTGAGCAAAACGAGCAGAGCGAAAATATTTGTCCATTTGCTTTCACATTGATTCATGAGAATGTAAAAAAAGTTGAGAGGTACAAGGGCTTGCTTCCGGTATGGTATAGTAATACAGTAGATCACTAACAAACTCACCCAAAGCTATTGGAACTCCCTAGAAAAAGTCGAGAGGTGTACATGTGCAACAAAAACTTATTAGATGACTCATTGGTTATTACAGAGAGTAGATATCGTAGTAAGTTGCTCACTAAGAATGTCGTTGGATAAGATTGAGGCACAATAATATTGTAGAACATCATGCTAGGAAGCTTGTTGGGAACCTCATTCTAAAATTTATAATGTTGTTTAAAGCCCTTTCATTATTATTATTATTAGATTACTTATTCCTCTATATATATAGAAGACATGTTGTATATCCAAACTAAAATCAAATTAAGAATTTTCAAATATTATAGTCGAGAGAAAAAATAAAAATAAATTGAAAGGTTTTCCTAAGAGTTTCTTTAAGGCTATTTACTCTTTCTTTTTTTATTCTTTATTTCATTGTTAGGGTTTATATTGAAATTCAGATCCCGTAACCATTAACGTAAGCATATTTCCAAATTATATCAATTTTGTGTTTTTCCTTATAATTATTTTGTTGTTCATTTGTTTTGTTATTTTCACTTATGTGTTACATAAAAATGGCCTCGTCTGGTTTTTCGAACAACAACTATATTATTCTTGTCGATTTCTATGCATAAAATTTATTTAATAGATTTCTCCTCTTATTAATTAAAATGGGTGCTTAAGAGAGTTGTAATAAAGCAAGGGGGTTATATGACCCGACCGACTATCTTGGTGTTTAATGAATTGGATCATCTGATTATATAAACGAGTCGGGTCTCGACTGCATGTGAAAAAAAAAAAGAAAAAAAAGGTTCCTACCGGTAGTGGCTGTGGCCAAACTGTTTACTTGTTAAATTTAACCCATTGAAATTAATCTATTAACTAATAAAAGTAAAATACTTGAAATTAAAAAAAAAAAAACAAAAGATAACAGGCCAATTATTTAAGCCCCTGTTTAGCAAAGTTTCAAATTTTCAGTTTTTCAGTTTTTAGAAAGATAAAAATTATTTTCAAAATTTTTAAAATTACGAAAATATAGAATATGTGTATTTCAAACTTTATTTTCCTCCACCACTACAATCATTATCCGTCACCTATCACCACTGACCTCCATCTACCGTCGTCGGTCACCAACACCTCCAATAACCATCACTATTTATCACTTACCTCTGACCATCACTGCCAGCCACCCTCTATAGGTTACCACTCATTTTCGGCCACCACTGCTCCATTCCGTTTACTCTCGCCATCCCAAACCACAGACGTCGACTACTCTCAAAACGGTACAACTGTTAATCAATAACTATTGTTATTAAATATGTTTTTAGGTTTTTATTTTTTTTTCTACTATAAAAATAAAAAATCGAAACAAAAAGCTGAATACTAAAATTAAAAACTGATAGGTTTGTCAAGTAAGCCCTTAACTTGCAAACTCACTAATTATTTTATTAACCTATTAATTAGTAATTCTCAAAATAAAAAATTAACAAAAAAAAAAGTGGAAAGCCTTTAAAAAATTTATAAAATTGAATTCAGTTCGAGCCGTTGCACACCTCTAATGATAATCACAAATACAAAAGGTGGTCCATGGAAAAGAAAATCACAAGGCGACCCACTGTTCCAGAAAGTTGCATGCTTTAGGACGACAAAGATTTGGTAGAAAGGATGCGACAGGACCCAAAATTATGTCTCTAATTAAACGATAGCCTAACACTTTAGGCAGCCCCTCACAATGCTGCTTTAATTAAGGAGTTTATGCATTTGTCTGTCATATTTCGAGTAGTAGTTCAAATGTCAATCAATGATAACAAACTTGTTTTGATTTTTTTCTTTCATCCTATTCGGGTACACTTCCATCAATATTTACAAAACTTGATCCGTGTGAAACCAGGGGTAACTTTCATGATTAATGGATATGGATCAATCCGTGGTTTGGATCTTTTATCAGTACTTTATAATATATATAGGTTTGCTTGAAAATTGATAAGCAGTAGTGACGCGGTTTTACCCTAGTCGAAACAAATAATAGAATACGATTAAGGTTCTTAAAGGTGATGGCTAGGCAAACCATACAACTAATAAAACATTTGCTTTTTCTTTACTCTCCCTCAACATCAAGAGCTTGTCATCCAATATCCACGGTATCTTTTATTTCTTTCGTCTTTTTATGAGGATAGTTTACACTTTCATTAAAATAGAGTTAATAAACTACAAATTAATTACCTCAACTTTTATAATTTCGAAAAGAACAAACCATGTTATTCAAATATGAATTCTTTAAGCCATAGCCTCATTGAGACAAATGCCTTAGCCCCCAAATTTATCAAACTTAAGCTCTTGTTTTTTTTTTTTTTTAAAATCAACTATCCAACTTCTACTCCCTTTTAACATTTATCATTTACACCACTTTAGAGTTTTTTGTTTGATAATTCTTATCATTTTTTTGATAGACTTTTTTTATTTATTTATTATTGTTAGGGACAAAATTGTAAAGTTGGCAAATCCATAGTCAAAACAGAGTTCTGTAATGTTTAGACTTAGTGT
>QLOD02000010.1:17162875-17173052 GCA_003260245.2 Sideroxylon spinosum | reverse complement strand
CAGCATTTTGCTAATGTTTTACTATTTTAACGATAAAGCCAAAAAATAAATAAATAAATCCACTTATAATCAAGATCAGCTAATTAATATGACGCGAGTCTACTAATATTCTGGTGTGTTTATATTGGCGTAGTTGATAAAGGATCGCTACCAAGACATCAAGCGACACCCCAAGAGGGAGATAGGATCCGCTGACAAAGTATTTACAGGAATGATGATTTCTCTGTCGGGTCGTCTTACTCGAACGCATGTAATAGTTGTCCCTCTCTACTGTTGACAATGTCTGGTCAGCTGGAATGTCTGTTTGTGAGATTGTTGTTCTTTGTTAATTATGTTGTTACAACTTCTTTGCAGCAATACTGGAAATCAAAGATTGAAAAGCATGGCGGGAAAGTTTCGAATTCAGTTATCGGTAAATACTTAGTAAAATGCTAAGCAGTTTTTGATCCATGTTGGGGATTATCTGTTCGATATGTATATATGAGCATATATGTATTCGGACTTTCTTTTCCAGGGGTAACTTGTTTGGTTGTATCTCCTGCTGAGCGCGAACGCGGTGGCTCTAGCAAAGTTGTCGAAGCAATGTAACTACTTATCCTCGTTTAGTGAAAAGCTCAGTAGTGAAAAATGTTTTGTATTCCACTGTTTTATGCTAAAAAATCTTTCAAAATACCTATATTCCTAGCAAAAATAGCTCGAATTTGACTGTTGGAGATGAAATATGAGAATTTACAGTTTATTGAAGTTTATTGGAAGCTAAGTTTTTGAATTTGCTGAATATTATGGAAAATTGTCATCGCAGGGAAAGAGGGATACCAGTAGTTAGCGAAGCCTGGTTGATCGACAGCATTGAGAAGCAGGAAGCTCAGCCTTTAGACGCGTATGATGTTGTCAGTGATCTCGTGGTGGAAGGCAGAGGGATTCCGTGGGGCGAGCAAGATCCTAGCAATGAGGCGCTTGAATCTGTTCTAGCAGAGGTACATTCTTCTCATTTACATCAAACAGCATGATTTGATTTTCAAATGTTAATGTTGTTTTACAATTTACTTATGTGTTTGGGAAGAGTACTTAGCTTTTTGGTTCTTTCTAAATAACCAAATTTGTTCCTTTATATTTAAACTTTTTTAAATCATGAAGGACAAAAATGTCAAATTAATAAAAAGTTAAAAAATTAGTTTTTTTTCTTTCCAAATACATACAAAATATATATGTACTTTTTAGTAGCTATTTATTATTTAGTTACTAGTTAGCTACTAAAAGCTAATATTTCTACTTCCCGACGTCAGCCTAACTCTGGTAGATGGGCAGGTCAAAGTCTATGGCAAGAGAGGAGTGCACAAGGATTCCAAGTTGCAAGAGAGAGGCGGGCAAATTTTCGAAAAAGATGGGATATTATTCAACTGTGCTTTCTCTCTCAGTGATTTAGGACGTAGAGTGAATAAGTAAATTGAGGAGCTCTTTTATCTTAATCCTGGTTTTGGTTGTATCATGAGTCTTGAGTATTTAGTATTTGCATTCAATATATGCAGCTTTTGCGTAATGCAACTGATTTGGGTACCTGACACTGGCTTGCATCTGTACTACAAGAAAGGAAGAGCTGGTGATGATGCCAGAGCAGAGGAAAGTCTCGAAGAGAGGGAAAATGTGGACCGCGCTGTCAATGAGTTTGCTAAGCTGTTTGAGGAGCTAACCGGAAATGAATTTGAGCCATGGGAGAGGGAGAAGAAGTTCCAGAAGAAACCAAGGAAGTTTTATCCAGTTGACATGGTATCCTTTCCTCCTTTTTTTTTTTTTGGGTCAAGGACCTATGATCATCTTGAAATAGCAGAAGCTAATGCAGATACTGATCCTTTCTTGAATAAATAATGTTAATATATATCTAATATGATTATGATATATATCTACATAAGGTGTAGCTTTTAATTAGAATAGTTCATAGTTACATAAGAATTTGATTATTAGAATAGGTATATAGAATTTATGTTCCGTTTGGTTTCCCATTTTCACCCTATAAATAGGGTTAATTTCTCATTATACGAACTACAATCTCTAAATAGGATGACGGAGTTGACATTAGGCATGGAGGACTTGGTCTTCGGCAGCTTGGGGTTGCTGTTGCACACTGCAAGCTAGAACCGATTGTCGCAAATTTCATGAAGATTTTGTGCAGCCAGCAGATTTACAGGTTTTGTTTTCCTAACTTTATTGGCAACTCATTTTGTTTGTCATTTTCTTTCTTGAAATCTGATTTCCTGTTTTTGGGTTCACAGGTATGGTTTGATGGAGATCGGGCTAGACCCCCCTGATCTTCCTATTGGAATGCTTTCTGATCTTCATTTGAAGAGATGTGAGAGCTCTGTCTCCCTCTCTCTCTCTTTCTCTCACATTCTTCTCTTCCCTCTCTGAACTGATGACATGACTCTGCTCAGGTGAGGAGTCTCTCCTACAATTTGTAGAAATAGCGAAAACACTGAAGGAGACAGGGCAGAAGACCTTCGCTGTATGGTCAGATTTCAGCACAAAATGGTTCACTCTCCTGCAATCGACCAGGCCTTTTGTCTTTCGTGACTATCAAGATCTCGCGGATCATGTAAGAGGAAAATTTAATACGCTACTTAGTCATAATTTTTACAATACTCTTAACTTTTGGGGATCAAGAATTTCTTGTCCGACTCTGTAGGCTGCATCTGCATTCGAGACAGTTAGAGACATAAGGGTGGCTTCTCATTTAGTAGGAGACATGAGCGGTTCCACGCTTGACGACCCTCTGTCTGACAGATATGAGAAATTAGGCTGCTCAATTTCTGCCCTGGACAAGGGCTCTGATGACTGTAAGATGATCGTCAATTATCTAGAGAAAACCTATGAACCTGTTAAAGTCGGAGACATTGTACTACCTTCCTCCCTTCCTCACGCCCTCTGTTATCCGTATTCAGATTAAAAATTCTCACTGGTCATAACATTACAACTCTTTTTTTTCTTTTTTCTCTTTTTCTTCTCCCTTTCTGTCAGAGCTATGGAGTATCTGTGGAGAACATATTGGCTGTTGAACCGAGTGCCTGCCCTTCCTATGACGAAATAAAGAAGCTACCCAACAAAGTCCTGTTGTGGTGCGGTAAGGAGCAGCACTATTTGTTTTTTTGTGGAACAGTTTCTGGGGATATTGTGTTGGAATTTTCTGCATATTTAGCATACATTGATTTTGTATTTTTTTTAAAGAGGGGTTAGAACAAGGTTAAAGATGGGATATACATGATAACGTTCATTTTGCTATGATTAATATTGTTGTATATATGTGTGCCTTGTAAGAAAAATGAGATTAGACGGTTAACTATGGCCAGTTGTAGCAAGAATTTAACATGTTTCAACAGCCGCCTTTTTAGAACTATGAAATCACGCTTCATTTATGATGATTACATTTCATCAGGCACTAGGAGTTCAAATCTGTTGAGGCACTTGCACAGAGGATTTTTGCCTTCAGCATGTTCACTTCCCATCCCAGGATACATGGTATGTTTTTTTTTCCCTTCCCCCCCTCTTGTGTACCGGCTCTGATCCAAATATTGTTGTTTTTCTTTTCCATTTTTTTTTTTTTTTTTTTGTTCCTAAACAGTTTGGGAAGGCGATAATTTGTTCAGATGCAGCCGCAGAAGCTGCTAAATACGGATTTACAGCGGTCGACAGACCGGAGGGCTTCTTGGTCTTGGCCGTTGCCTCTCTTGGCGAGCAAGTCATAGAGTACAGCAGAACACCCGAAGCACAGGTATGCAATTCTTTCTAACCTTGTGAAGTGATAAAACAAGAGTAAAGGAATAGAACTTGCAAATTTGAAGTTCATTTGAAGCAGGAAGTGAAGAGTTTGGAAAAGAAGAAGGTGGGGGTGAAGGGGTTGGGGAGAAAGAAAACAGATGAATCAGAGCACTTCTTTTGGAGGGACGGCATCAAAGTCCCCTGTGGTCGGTTGGTCCCCTCAGAGCACAAGGAGAGCCCTCTCGAATACAATGAGTACGCCGCCTATGATCCAAAGCAGGTAAGGAAGAGCTCTGCTCCTAATTGACTTTCGAGGAAAGAAGGAAGAAAGCAGATTTGCTATGTCAGTTGGTGACTTATAATCAAGATTGTCGAATTAAAATCTAACGGTCTAGATGCAGTCAAGTTTTTTTTTTAATTAAAATAATATGAATGCATCTGAACTATTAAATTTTAATCCAACGATTCCTAATCAATGTTAATCTCCCTTTTTTTTTTTTGAAGAAGAAGACTGGGAAGTGGGACTCACGGTGGTGTTTTTTTACTGATTATTAAACAGGTGAGCATAAGGTATTTGGTGGCCATTAAGTATGAAGAGCAGGATGTGGTGTATGAAGACAAGGATCCGGATAACACGGGGGACTGAAGTCATTTTTTTTTGTAGCTGGTTTTTGCAGCTGGTTTTGTTCTCTGCGGATGTTGATGACTACTTTTGGTTTGTTGCTTGTCATCAGCATAAATATAGTCCTAGACTTTTGGTCTGTTGCTTGTCATCAGCATAGATAGTCCTCGACCTTGTATGGGCCTATAGATATGTATGTGTGCGTATGTGTGTGTATATATGTTCGCATGATCACAGAAGGCTTTATCATTGTACCTTGTTACCTGACAAAAGAGTTATGAAACTCTGTAATGAAACTAGTACTATTAGTGTTTTTCAGGGTGTTTGTCTGTGTGGTTGGGCTGATATTGGATTTTAGCCTGCCGGAGAACATTGAGTTGATGTTAATGCGACCCTGCCTGTTAGAATCTGTTGAGAGGTTCAATTTATTTGTACAGATGTTCATATCCTACTCATACTCGGTATGGATATGGAGAAAGATGTGCACTTGATTCATGCCTGTATGATATATTTTTTATTTTTTATTTAACATCATTGAGATACTATGATGAATTATATGCCTGATTTATACCTACTACGATATTTTTTTATTTATATAGTCACCGAGATTTTACGATGAACCAATGATGTTTATGTTACTATTTATGTTGTTATTGTATTTTGTGATCCATTAATAATGTTTATGTTAGGTTAAATTTTTATTTTTATTTTAACATAGGCATACATATATATATATATATATATATATACGTAAAATATATGTTATATGTAGTTGGAAAACCTATTTAAAAATTTACTAAGTAAAAGGTCAACAGAAGTTCCGTAAAGGAAGAAATTAGAATTTCGGGTGTGGTGGGTTAAATTTTCTTTTGTTGTCGTCGTTGTTATTATTATTATTATTTGTTTGGTTAAATTTAAGCTTAGAAAATATTATAATTAGTATTATAAATCATATTTAATAAATAAAAAATTAATATAATATATATGTTTAGGTGATATAATTAATTAGGCTTTTAAATTTTGGATTATCTATGACAATTAAGAAAAAAATAAAAGAATAGTTGGTCCATAATTTAATAGACTATAGTTTAAATACTGTTTACCTCCATATTTGTATGTGTTGTTATTATTTTTTTTTTTTTTGGACTTCTTTTATGGTCTAAACAATCATTTATTGAAATTTTAGGGCAGGATTGTAATATAAATTTTTTATAGTCAAAAATTTATATGGACATGTACCATTTTTTGAAACTTAGGGTCTCGAGCTTCATCATAGTCTTGTCCTCCTTACTTAGAATCTACTCACATTGTACAATCTATAATTTTCATCTATTACTTAAATTGTGGGTAGGGTATATCTTAATTATTAGTAGTAATTGAATACAGGATAGAATTGTCATCATTTAGGAATGATTCAACTTTAATTCCGTGTTCATGTTAGCTTGGCTATTGATTTGTTAGGAAGTTTTTGTTAGGGTTCATCGAGTGATTTGAGTAAGAGTGACGAAAAAATTCGTGTGAGTGAAACATAGTGAGTTTGAGCAGTAGAATTGTTTTTAAGATTTTTCCCGGGTTAAGGTTTCCTCGTTAATTCTCAGGTGTTATATTATTTTTTCTACATGTGATTGTTTGATTCAAAAGTTTCAATTGGCGAGTTACTCTACTTCTTGAGTGAGACTTTTATCCGAATCAATGGATCCATCACATGAAGGAGGTTCTAGTTCCAAACCATCATGGTTCAACAACACCAACTTCTCATACTAGAAAGTTACGATGCAAGCTTTTCTTTTGGGAGAATTCAAGCTTTTCTTTTGGAAAAAAATTACAAAGTCTGAACTGCTATGATTAAGGATGAGAAAAACTAACACATGAAGTCAACAATCAACTAGAGCCAATGCCAATTCTAACATGGACAAAATATGAACAAGATAGTTCAGAATGGAATTTTAAGGTTTTGAGCGCTATCTTTACAATCGTCGAACCAAATGAGTTTTGTAGAATTTCAAAATTTACTAGTGCAAGAAAAGCCTGGATCATCCTACAGAACACATATGAAGGTAATTTTCAATTTAAAACTTCCAAACTTCAAAAACTTTCTAAATTTGAAGGTTTGAAAATGGACAAAAATGAGAAGTTTGATGAGTTTTACGTGCATCTGAGCCATGTTGTCAATTTTTGCAACAATCTTGGAGAGCCTATCCCTGAATCCAAAGTGATACATAAAACCCTGCGATCTCTTTTCCGTTCTTTTGATGCTATAGTTACTACTATTAAAGAAGTTAGGGAAGTAAACTCAATAGAGGTCGAGGATCTCATGGGATCGTGGCAAACGTTTGAGAGTAATATGCTTAAATGACAAAAAAAAAACTCAAAAAGAATTGCTTTCAAGACAGTGGAAGAAGAAGAAGATAAAGAGATTACTTTGATTGCAAAGAAGCTTATCAGATATCGTAAGAAGGTCAAAAATTCAAAATCCAACAAAATTAACAAGTTGACGTCAAAGCCTTAGGGAAAAAAGGTAAGAAATTAAAAAAGGCTGACAAAGACAGTGATAAGAAGAAGTCAAAGTAGATCTAGTGTTTTGAATGCCAATGATATGATCATTTTGCATAAGATTGTGGTAACAAGAAGAAGAATAAGAAACAAGTCAATGTGATGAATGCTACACTTGACCATGATTCCAGCTCAAAAAGTCCACTACCTCAACCTTTTTAGAAAACTAAGTTAACTTTATTACTTTTTTTTTCTTCTCATACTTCTTCTACAAAAACACTCTTTGGATCTTTGAGTGACATTGAATTGTCAAATCCTGAGAATGATGATTCTGAAAATGAATTTGACAACCACCTTTGAGAACTTATGATAATCTTTTCAAGGAATGTTGTGATCTCAAGAAACAAAGAAAATCCCAACATCAAATGAATAGTATGTTAAGGAATGAGAGAAACACCTTGAAGATTGAGAATGGAACTCATTGGTAAATTATTGTTTTTGGAATCTGATAAAATTTCTCAGTCTCAAAGTATTGATAGGTATAAAAAATAAAGATGGATGAGAAAAACAGGTAGATTAAAGAATAAGAGGAGGCCATTGTGGAACTACAAGCAAAAATCAAGGAACTGGAGGAGAAGATACAACATGATGGTAAGATTCTTGAGAAAAAAAAACTCTAGTTCGAATGTAATTAATGAAATCTGGAGCAAGTAGAGGCCATATGGAGACAAATTTGGTCTAGGGTACATTGAAGAAAAAGACCACACACGCAGCTTCATTTTCATCTCCAAAAGCTCCATAAGTTCCACCAAAGCACACAAAAGCTTCAAAGACCTTTCTAAAGAAAGCAGCACCACCAAAAAGGAGTGCTCCAAAGTTCAAGTCTCAACAGTTTTCTTTTTTGATAATGAAAGGTACATGATTTGCTAAACCCCAGCCTTTGCACCCATGTGCCACCATTGTGGGATCAAAGGTTATATCCATCCTAATTGTCACAAACTCTATGGACTCCCTTTGAATTACGTGAAAATTTCCTAAGAGTCAAAATCCTCGAGTTTCTGTGACAATTACGCTTCGAACACTTTCTAATTCTTCTAAAAATAATTCTAAAAATCCACGTTAATTTGAAAAACCTATATATTTAAATTTCTCAAAATCTAAACATGAAAAGGTTTCAAAGAAAATAAATTCAAATTTTAATGAAAATCAAAGACACGAGAAAAACCCTATCAAGACAATGTTTCTAAAAAGTAGGGCTATTTGGGTTTGAAAATTGATTAAAACTGTTTTGTTTCCCAAATTGCCTTACCTTGACAGTAGATGTTCAAACCACATATAAGGAAAAAAATCGTTATTTTCAAAACTTGATTCCTATGAAGGTTGTTTGACCTTTGGTCATGATAGCACATCACAGGTAAAAGGTAAAGGCGAGATTAAATCTATAATTTCTATTCTTGAAAAAAATTTAATATGTTGAGAGATTTAAAGCAGACCTAGTTAGCATTAGTTAAATGTGTAATGCCAATCATGTTTTCTAGTTTCGAAAATCAAAATGTAATACTTTTAACAAAAAAAGACAACAAGTCTTAGATGGTGTTTGCATAACTGAAAAATTCCTATGGAGTAGTAAATTCTAAAGGTTTCATTTGTTATATTAACACCCTAGATGAGACAAAGTTGTGGCACCAAAAACTTGGACACACGAACTTCAATGATTTACGTAAATCGTCCAAATCTGAACTCATCAAGGGCATACATAAATTAGAAAAGCATAAAAGTGGTGTGTGTGTTCCTTGTTAACAAGTTCGAAGTCCATATGAAAAGATTAAATCTATTAGAACTTCTGAACCATGCAAACTTGTGCGCATGGATTTAATGGGACCCACACGCACTAAAAGTCTTGGTGATAGGCAATATATCATTATTGCTGTAGATGACTACACTAGATTATTTTAGGTTGATTTCTTGTGTCATAAATCTGATACTTTTGAAGCTTTCTAAACTTTGTGCTTCAGGCCACGGTAGGAGAAACAATGTGTGATTGGATGAGTTTTCAATGCCAAAGACACCCCAGTAGAATGGTGTCGTCGAGAGAAGAAATAGAGTTTTGCAAGAGATGGCATGCTGTATCCTATATGGAAAGCAACTACCAAAGAAGTTTTGGAGTGAAGTTATAAGCATTGTATGCTATATAGTAAATGCGGTGTATCTTCGTCTCGGTTCATTAAAAACACATTATGAGCTATGAAATGGTAAGAAGCCTAATGTTAAGTATTTCTGAGTTTTCTAAAGTGCTTTATTCTCAAGAATAGAGAAAACTTCGGGAAATTTGACTCCTGAATCAATGAAGGAATCTTCTTAAGTTATTCTTTTAATAGTCATGATTTTTGTGTTTTTAATTTAAAACTTCATTAATGATAGAATTGATTAATGTAGTAGTTGTTGATGATCATACTGATTCCACTGTTTTTCAACAAGTTGAAGAATATATAGTCCTAGGGATGAGTCTGCTGAGACAAGTAAGAACATTGAAGGATAAATAGGTGAGCCAAGGGAAGAAGAGACTTATGCCCCAATAGAGACTACTAGCTAGTTAGACCATCCTTAAGAGTAAAGTTGAATCATCTAGTAAGTCAGCTCATTGGAGAAGTAACTGATAAAATGTAAACACGCAGGCAATTAAAAAAGAGATAACCTTTGTATGTTATATTTCTTTAGTTGAAACTAAGAATATTAAAAAAGTTTACTTAAAGATAATTGGGTGAAGGCCATGTATGAAAATTTGAATCAATTTGCTTGAAATGATGTGTGGACCTTAGTGCCTAAACCTACTTACTTTAAAGTTACTGGAACTAAATGGATATTTAAAAATAAAAGTGATGAGTTTGGTCATGTCATTAGAAACAAGGCTAGGCTAGTTGCTTAAGATCAAGGTATCAAAAGACGCTGTCACGTAATGGAATTGGCCCCCTTAGGTACCGTTAAAGACACATTACGTAGAGTGGAACGGTATTCACACTATAACAACACATTATGGTGTCGTAACACACGTTACACCTGGTTTATAGAGAAATCAAGAAAAAAAATGGAGAAAAAAAAAACCCTAAGTTGAACATGCTTTATCAAGAAAACAATAATAGTACAACCAAATCGACAAAAGTGCAGAGAATCTCGTAAAAACTTAAAAGAAAAAGCCCACTGTCCAATTTTGTCAACAAACATTTGATTAAAAAGCTTAAATATAAAGAAATATTTTGAAATACCTCAGCGCCTAGCGAAGCTCCCAGAAGGTGAGCGAGACTCACAAGAGAA
>QLOD02000010.1:17012483-17032710 GCA_003260245.2 Sideroxylon spinosum | reverse complement strand
TGTCTAAATTTTCTTTACTCAAATCACTTAATTAGAATCAATATTTGTGAGTGAGGTAATTTAGCAAGAACAAGCACCTAGCATAGAATTGAAAACAACACAAGCAATAAAAATAAGATCAAGATATGAAATTGCATTCATTGAATTAAAATGAAAATTCAAATAACGAACTTTGAAACAACGCGAAAGGTAACCAATGTTGACAATGCTCCAACAAGAACTCCAAGAATACAAAAGAACATTCTTTAAAACAACGAAGCGAAACGAAAGAAAATAATGAAAATTTTATAAAAGACTCTCAACGACGGCTAGAACGAACTCCCAAAACAACCCCTTAAAGTTTCTATTTATAAGCCCTTCACAAAACCCTAAAAAATTACAAAACGGTGCCCTAAATTGCCTAGTAGTCCAGGCCACCCGTAGCTATAGATCGGACCACAGTAGCTTGCTATCTTCAATTTATGGTGCAGTGGTCTGGACCGGCTGGGAGATGGTCTGAACCACAATGTATAGATGTTCCTCAGAACGATTGTTGTGGTTTGGACTGGCTGGGAGATGGTCCAAACCAAATTGTCTATGCTAACTTTCTGCTTTGCTTTTCTCTCCTTGTTCTTAATCTAGTTCGAATTAGAACTCGTTGAATAGGCACCAAAGGCTCGTTGTTGTTATTTTCATCATCTTCATCACTGCTAATCACGATTATTTTCTCTTCTTTCTTGAAGTAAAGAGAATAAAACAAATAAATGATAAAGATTAACAAAACTTGTAAAGTTATTAAATAATGCATGCTTTTAATATTAAGTTTTAGAGTTTATAATTACACCTTTCAAGTGTAATCAAGATACATCATGATATACTAAGTAACCTCTCCCTTTTCTAGAATAAGTAATATTGGTGTAGTGGGTAATCTCATCTTAATCTCGTGTAATGATTTTTTTCACTTATTGTTCCATTTGAATTTGACTCACTTTCGGGTAATTCTAGTCAATCGGTCTGCCAATCTAAAAAAACTAGAATAATCTACTGTAGTATCCTACTTGCTTCAAGAAATTACAAATATCAAATACTATCTTTGGCCAAGACCACTCCAAAATAGCTTCAATCTTAGATGATTCTACCACCGCCCCTTCTTTAAATATGACATGCCCATGAAACTTAACTTCCCTGAGCCAGAATTCACATTTACTCAAGTTTGCGTATAACTGATGGTCTTTTAACCTTTGCAATAAATGCCTCAAATGTTGTTCATGATCCTTCTTTGACATGGAATATACCAGGACATCGTCTATAAATACCACCACAAATTTATCCAAATAATCTCTAAAGACTTTATTCATCAAGTCCATGAATACCGCTGTGAATTTGTCAAGCCAAATGGTGGTGACCGTACCGAGTCCTGAATATCGTCTTTAGAATGTCTTCTTCCCTTACTCTCAACTGACGCTACCTGACATCAAATCAATCTTTGAAAATATAGACGATCCCTTTAATTGGTCAAACAAATCATCAATCCTTTGTAACAAATACCTGTTCTTAATAGTTACTAGGTTAAGCTTTCTGTAATCAATACACATTCTCAATGTCCTATCTTTCTTTGCTGAAAATAATGTCGATGCACCCCAAGGTGAGGTACTCAGCCTAGTAAACCCCTTAGCTAGTAACTCCTCAACCTATTTTCTAAATTTTGCCAATTCTACTGGTGCCAACCTGTATGGAGGAATGGAAATAAGTTCTGTACTTGGAATCGAATCATTACAAAACCCCCCTTCCCGCTTAGACGGCAACTCAAAAATATCCTCTGGGAATATTTCAGGAAATTCATAGACAACCTTTAGTAATTCAATTTCTTTGTCTTCTTCTTCTTCTACGACCATGTAAGCAAACAACTTACAAAACTTAATTTTTTCTCAGTCATCCAAAAGTAACAAGTCTTGCCATTCACACCTGTCCACAAGGAAACGAATCTGATCTCTCTTTGGTGTTCATAAAGTTACCTTATGCTCATAACAATCAATCATGGCATAGTCAAATATAAGCCAATCCATTCCAAGTATGTCGTCAAAACCCCTCATCTCCAATACAATCAAGTCAAACATTCAGAGAAATTCTCTCTCTTCAAAAGCATCCTCTACTTTTAATACACACCCTTTACATACTTGTGTCATTGAAGAAAATCCAGCTATGGGTGTCTTAACACATAAAAGTAAATCCAACGGGCTAACATCTATCCCTAAGGCAGATACAAATGATATAGCAATAAATGAATGAGATGCTCCAGTGTCTTGGAGTTCGGTAGCACTAAATGAATAAACATAAAAACTACCTCGGTCACCATTAGCTCAGTGGGTGTCTCCTACTGTGCTATCAAAAATACTCTACCCTATGCTAGCATATCCTATGGTCTCCATAGTCTCTGTCCTTGTGGAATTGCTCTCTATTGCTGTGGAGCCCCACTCTGCATAGTCCCTTGAAGAACATTCTTCTACTGACGCTGATGTACTGATTGAGAGGTCGGACGACTATCCTGAAAAGGCTATCTGGTCTATCTAGATTTACCTCTTGTACCACACTATGCCTATGGGTAAAACATCTGAATATGCCTCATCTATCCACATACTTTATTTTTCCCAATCTGTCAGCCTCTTATTTATCCTACAGATCCAGTTTTTCTTCTAATCCTGGGACACTCTATACTTTTATGACCTAGCTGTCTACAATTAAAGCATATAACATGTACTTCCTTGGTATGGTCGATGACTACTTCTCAATCTCTTCTTATACCTGCATTTCTGTTGAGCCCTTATACTCTTGCCAAAATAGCTTTCTTAAACATTCTTTGTCTCATTCAAGTCCCTTTCCACGATCATTACCCTATTAATCAGGCCCTCATAATCATCTAAACCCAATAATACCATCCTATTTCTCAAAGCTAGCCTCAATCCCCACTCAAATCTTCCATGCTTCAGGTGGATGGTGGAAACAAGTTCAAATGCATACTAGGACAAATCAGAAAACTTTCTTTCATACTTCAACACTATCTTGTTCTCTTGTATCAGACTAGCAAACTCTTCCCTTTTTACATCTCTCAAAGACTGTGGGAAGAAATGGTCTCTAAATCTCTCCTTCAATCTCACTCAAGAGAGGCCTACTAATCCTCCTGAATCCCTCAAACTAGGCCACCAAGCAGATACCCGCCCCACCAACTAAAAGTAGTCAAAGTAATGTGGGTCAAGTGGTTGGTAATCTCCATAGCTACTATTATCTTCTCACACTCATCCAAAAACTTCTCAGCTATGTCTGCATATGCTGCTCGATCATAAGTCAAAGGTTTCATCCTCTTGAACCTCTCAAGTGTAGTTGATCCTATTTCCATTGGCGGTTGTGGGCTCGCTTGGGCTCCTCCTGCCATTGTGGCATCTCCTCGTCCTCAACCTCTACCTGACCTCCACCATGACCTTGGCCTTAGCCTCTAGCTTTCATTTCTAGTGAGGGTATTTTTATCTAAAAAATATAATAAAACATAACTATAGTGAGCATCAGTTGAAACTTCTGAAATTAAAACATATCATAACTTCACTTAATATTAAGTTAATAGTTTTATAAATTCACAAGATTACTATAATAATATCATTCTTCCACTGCTTACGATTACATTAACAATTTCAACATTGCATCAGTCTTAAACCATATTTCTAACCAAACTTTGAAAAACAATACTATATAACAACGGTTATTCAATCTTGTGACCAATTTGACTACCACTAGGGGAATTGTCTTTCCAAAATTTCCCCCTTTTTTTGTTGGTATGTATGCCCTAAAGTCATATATTAGATGATGAATTGATTTTAGTTTAATAAAAATTCTTATTTAGTTTATTAAAAGTTTCTTTATTACTTATGGATGCATGTATTTCATGTGATGAATGTAATCCTTCATTGATTAATGAACTTGACTTATGTGCATGAAAGTGTTTCATACACAGGAGATATTAAGTATTGATCAATCTAGATTTTCTTGTAGTCAATGATGAGATGGGAATATCTCAACTGAAACATTGTAACATTTTAGATTTTATGTATTAATGACTTTAATTTATAAAGAGTGAGGCTAATTAACATTAGGCCAACACCTCAGTGTTTTGGGAAATCATTGCATAAAACTAGAGAACATACACCATCGAAAAAGAATCCACAATCTCATCATTTGAGATAGGGGTATTATGCATATTAAGAATATTAACTGATCATTAAATCTAGATCTGATCATCTTAATAATATGTTATTGAGATGGTGACTACCCAAAAATGATTAGAATAATAGTTCTTACAATATGGAGGGAGCTATCAATTGGAATTGGATAGCTTCTTAATTCTAATTGTCTCGACATCTAGTGGAGGGGCTTAATTGTAAAATTAAAGAGTGAACAAGGTGCTTTATAAAATTAATAAACTAAGATTGGAGTTCAATTATACATTTTTAGTGGAGTAAAGTATAATTATTAGGGGATGTATACGTAATTATGAGATAATTATGGGTAATTTCCTAATTAGCCAACTTAAGTTTATTTACACCTAGGTCCTCTACTCTTGCCTATATAAAGGATCAGTCTATTAGGTTGCCCACATAACCCTAGATTTCAGAAAAGCACTGAGACAATTCTAATAGGAGAAAGAGAAGAAAACCTAGAATTTTTAATCATCGGGAAAGAAAAGTCCGAGAAGCTAAGATTAAATAAAAAATGAAAAAAAGTCAGTTTTGTTTATTAATCTAGTTTCATTTTTTTATTTTGAATACAATTATATAAGAAGTTTATAATCTTTTATGCCTGATCGATCCGAAAAGTTTTTAAAACCTATTCTGATGCGTTCTGGATTCCAACAATTGGTATTAGAGCGGTCTTGCATGACCGTTTCTATCTTCTTTTTGTTAATGGAATTAAATTGAGTTTTATAAGGAATTAAATTGATTTTTCTACTGCGTTCTTGATTGTAACACTTTTTAAATCTCATCCTCAACGATAGAGACAAGAACTATGGGTGGGCCTTCTTTTAGCACAATAAGTGCAAGTCTTAATACAACCCATTGGGTATTTATAGCATATATACCCCACTCTATGACAGTTCTTACTAGTTCCTTGTAGGTACTACTAGAACTCTCACTTGTCTCACTCGTGCAGGTGCTGGACTTCTGTGTGTTAGTGCTCTGATTACTTGGGTTCTGTGCTACTACTATG
This sequence comes from Sideroxylon spinosum, assembly GCA_003260245.2. Classification (NCBI taxonomy): domain Eukaryota; kingdom Viridiplantae; phylum Streptophyta; class Magnoliopsida; order Ericales; family Sapotaceae; genus Sideroxylon; species Sideroxylon spinosum. The sequence goes on along the minus strand of QLOD02000010.1, from coordinate 17,027,478 downwards.
TTTGGGGTCATTAGTGAATTAGCTTATGGGATAGCCAGGACCATGGTCACATTCTGTACTATCATTACTGGAACAGCATTTTGGGGGAAATTGTTGATTTGATAAGGCATTGTGTATTAGTATTGGTAAGATGTGGAGTATGGAACTTAATAGGGCATCCCATAATAAGGCATTACTAACTGAATCACGGTTGATGGCACTTGGGTTGTTTTTATCATACTAATTGGTATATTTTACAGAGGGGATTCATTTAGCCACTCAGTTGCTACTTTAATAAAGACATCATCATCACATAACATAATATCTTTCTCCATTGGCTATGGTTCAGTGTTACTACATTCTCCTTCTTCCATTCCCATCTAAAATTTTAAACAAACTATTAATTTTGAGGATTAGGTCTAATTAAATGTCATTTAAACATGCAATATGAAATGCAAGACTCCCCATGTCCTTAAGTATTCTGACCTAGGGTCTAATACCAAACTATCATGTCTCAGATCACAAACCATGCACTAATGAACCATACCTTGATCATAGCAATATGACAACCCTGGAACAACATCCACACAAGTTAATACATAATACAAACTAAGCCGCTGCTATTGCCAGGCTATGATACTCCAACACATCCCATAATAATACATAAGTATAGCCTTATGGCCTTTACAACCCAATCAAATAAATCTCTAAATTTAAATAATTTTATAATCCAAATGAAAATTTACCTTAAGTAATTGAAAACGTAATGTCTAGAATAGATTATGTACTTCAAATCCCACCAATTGCCCGACTAGTTCTTAGGATCTATTCTTATAATAAAGTCTGTAGGGATATGAGCACTAATCCACTTATGCCCATGAAGCATCATAAAAGTATATATAATATGTAAAGCAACAATGTAAAACAACACTAATATCAGGCAACATCACTAAACAAAATCCAATTCCTCATCCATAAGCATCATAATTCCATCATCAAAATCCACCTCATATAAAAACATACCATGATCAATGTCATAAATCTCAAAATTTTATTCAACTATCATTTAATTTAGCATTCTTCTCATAATCATTCTTTTCCATATTCCATTCTCATTTAATTTACAGGGGTGGCACATTTAACATCGTCGTTAAAGGCCATGATTACCCTTAATTAACGTCATCATTAAGTGCCACAATTAGCCACCTCACATGTCATGTTGTAGGCTACTAACCTACTGGTATGAACACCAATCCCAATGCAAGTTTTGGGTCTTTTAACCCTAGGGTAATCTCTGTACCCGTCTTATTTTTTTATAGCTACCATCCCTATGTCTCAATATCATTTACATTTCCTCGTATTTACTTATCAATTTAATTTGTCTGATAACGTTCATATCACCACCTCATTCAACCCTGTAACAATTAACAACATCATCTCATTTAGCTTATAACACTTAACGTCATTATCTTATTCAACTAGGTAACAAATAATATCATCATAGTAACACATATAAAAAATATTTACTTGATTCAAGATGTTATCACTTGATTATAACATTTCTCATGTCCTTAATATATTTTCAACTCTTTTAACTCAAATATCATATATTTCACATTTACAATATTAGAACAATTCCATATGAAACATATATCAAGCATAGGATGTGAGTATATAAGTTTAACATCAAGGATATGCCAAAATTGGCCAAGTTCGAGGATTAAGTTCCTTACTTCCAAAATTTGAACCAATTACATCCCTTAGGACCCACATTGATCAAATTAACACATTATTGCACCCAAAACTCGTTAAAAATCATCAATTTGGATTAATATGAAAAATTAGGATATTATATTTTGGATCAAACCAATTCAAGTAGTGATTTCTATGGATTTTCAAGGAGAAGAATGATAATCAATTTTCTTTGTAGAATCAATTTCACTTGGTTAAGTCTTCAGATCAAACACTTAGAATGCAATAATCCATATAGAATACATGAGAATTCTAGGTAGCAATCCACATAAAAAATCCTCAAGGTTGGGCATGAAAATTCGAACCAACAACCCACATATCCTCTCTTTGATTTGAATCCAAAAATGAAGACTACCCAACAATCATAATGGAAGAACTTCAAATATATCGAAATTAAAGTAATTACAAGAGAGTTCTTCAAAAGAAAATGAAAAGAAAATTTTCCTAGCTACCAAACAAGATTTAAAATCTCTCTCCATTCTCTATCTAAAACTATATGAATATCTAATCTAATCCCTAATTTTAGTTCCTAATGAATTTCTCTCAAACAAACCCATTCATGTGCAAGTACCAAAAATCCCTAAAATATACATGAGAATTGCAGAATTGTCTAGGTGGCTTAGGTGGTTCAAACAAGAGTGTGCACAAGGCTCTTGTTCGAATAAAGGTTCGAACCATCTTCTATACTTAGAGAAAAAGTAAAGCTTCAAAGTTGATCCCTTTATTGTTATCCAAACAAGATGCGTACAAGGGGTTAGTCAAACCATTGTTCAAACCAAACTTTAGTCAAACCATTGTTCAAACCAAACTTATGACTTAGCTTTTCTTATTAGCTTTTTATGAACGTCACTTTTGTTATTGGAACATTGGTGTGCACAAGGGTTTGTGCGGTGCGAACAAAGTTCCACACTTAGAATTTTGTTTCTTCTTTCAGCTTCATTTCTTCCTAATTTTTCCTCTCATTCATATGAGACTCCTCCACTTGCATTTTTATGTTGATTAGGCTTGCATAGCATTAATTCTTAAAAATTGTAATCAACACTAAATACAAGTGTATGACAAATATGTAATACAACCAAGTTTTAAGTGAATGTATTTATGCAATTAGCACATCAAAAAGGTGTAAATATATAATATTATGTGTTCTATTCCCTTCACAAGGACGTACAATCTAAAGGGGTCAAGTCAGATGCAATCCCAAATTAGATAAAGAGGGCTATCTTTGGTATTATATATCTATGTCTAGAAACCTGTTTGGATGTGTTGCCTAAAGTCATATATTGGATGATGAACTGATTTTATTTTAATAAACAATTCTTATTTAGTTTGTCTAAAGTTTCTTTATTTCTTATGGATGCATGTATTTCATGTGATGAATATAATCCTTGATTGATTAATGAATTTGATTTATGTTAGTGAAATTATTTCATACACAGGAGATATGAATCTAAGTATTAATCGATCTAGATTTGTTTGTAGTCGATGATGAGATGGAGACATCTTAACTGAAAGGCTATAATATTTTATATTATTATATGACAGAATGATTTATCATAGAATGATTTATCTCAATCATTAGAATAGTTGACTCTGAACCTAAAGTGTTGGTGTGGAAGACACTAGATGGGACATAAATAAGAAACATATCTAAATTATGCTATCTGCATTGTTATATTTCTTATGTTCACTCAAAGCAATTGTACTAAATCCTGAGATAGTAATGGATACTATTTTATGTAATGATAACCTTAATTCATCAAGAGTGAGACTGATTATCATTAGGCCAACATCTTCGTGTTTTAGGAAATCATTGCATAAGACTAGTGAACATAGACTATCAAGAAATAATCCACAATCTCATTTGAGATAGGGATGTTATCCGTATAAAGAATATTAACTAATCATTAAATCTGAATCCAATCCTCTTAATAATATGCTATTGAGATGGTAGCCAACATAAAAATGATTGAAATAATAGTTTTTTGAATACGAGGGGAGGTATCAATTAGAATTGGATAGCTCCTTAATTCTAGTTGTTTCTATATCTAGTGGAGGGGCTTAGTTATAGAATTAAAGAGTGAATAAGGTGTTCAAGATACAATAAAAGGTTAGTTTTGTTTATTGATTTGATTTCATTTTTGTATTTCAAATATAATTACATAAGGAATTTACCCTCTTTCATGCATGATCGATCTGAACAAAAGCTTTTTTTTTTTTTGAAAAAAAAACCTATTCTGCTACGTTCTTGATTCTAACACAACCCTTCCCTTACAAGCTAGTTTTTTGAGGTGTAGTTAGGGCAAGTTCATATCATCTGGTATTAGAGCCAAACCTCATCTGGTTGGTATACTTCATAGGTTCAATACCCTGCACGAGGATGTGCAGTCTAAAGGGGCAGGGTTTGATGCGATCCCACATCAGTTAGCGAGGATGGTCTTTTGTGTTATATACATGGGTTTGGCAACCCTCTTGATTGTACGGTAAAATGTATAATTTAGTCTCTTAAATCAGTATTGTTAGGGTATTTTCTAATAATAAATTCTTTGAATTAATGAATATTAATGTTTAAGAAAGTGTTAAGCCTGTTTTGCAGAAAAAAGAACTAAAAAGACAAGAAAATAAGCAAAGCAAGCAGTGAAATCCAAGCCAATCCAGATAGCTGCCCGAATCGACCCCTATGCGGATAGTGCTACAGGCAATAGTAGTGCGGATTGGGCTTTTGAAGAAAATTTTGCTAGGTGTAAAACCCTATCTAGACCCTTGTATGGACAGCTCTTTATGCCAACATCAGTTCGAACAACAGAGACAGGGCATTAAATTTCAAGTGATAAAGATTCTAAGTTTGAAGACCCTGTCTGGATAGACCACTATTCACATCGAGGTTTGTACAATAGAAAAGAGATAAATATCAAAAGGAATAAAATTTCCAAGTGTCGGGAACCCTGTCCGAACCCCTGTCTAGACATACCCTTATTTGGATAGTTGTGCGCACAATAGATTGAAGATTTTTTAAGCTAAAAAAAAATATTCTAAGTGTTGAAGACCTTGTCCAGACAATCAAGCTAAACTTCCAATTTGTAATTAATTCACTTTTAATAAGGTATTTTTGTACATAAAAATGTTAAGCTTTGGATATAAATAACATGAGTTACGCTGAAAGAAAAGACAATTCGTTACATATATTACAATTTCATAAATGCTTTTATAAAGAGAGAATATGGATCTTGTTTGTTCCCTAGGAAAATTTAATTTTATTTTTCAAATTTTTGTAAATAATGTTTGAATTCAATACAAGTTTAGTTCTTTTTCCATTATTAGTGAATGATCTTCTTATCTTGGATTCCAATCATGGATAGTTGATGAATTATATGGATTTCAAAGTAAACTGGAGCTTCAATTCTTTATCTCTATGCTTTGTAAGATTTAATTGATGGTTGAATTGATTTCTTTGGTAGAATTCTTGTTGAAATCTTAGTTGAATTTTGAATTTTTATAATTCGAAGTTGATATGTATGATTTTAGTTAGAATTTCTTACACTTACTCGAGATTTTTATGTAGATTGCTAAGTTTAGATGTGATGTGTTTAGATTATTAATTATGCATGTTAGGTGTTTAATTTGAGGTTTCAACCAAGATTTTGTGCTTAAATTCAATTTCAATTCAATTTTCAATTGTTCCAAGTTTATCTTCATTTCAAAAAAATTCTTATCCATATGTTTAGATTAAGTTAGCTTAATATCTTGAAATTCTATATAATTTACTACCTCAATTAGTTTGGATCCAAGACCTTGTTTTTATATATTGTGTTTAGTAAACATTCACAAAATCAACCATAATGTTAACTCAAGTAACAAGCCCTATCATTTTTTGTGAGGTTAAATCCCACTTAAGATTTTTGAAATCAATTTGTTCACTGATTCTTGCTCAAGACTCTCTATAGACATGATATGGTGCTTACCAGTTATTGTGCTTCAATTGACACCCTGCTCTTGGGGTTGAGAATATTGATATACATTGGAATTGAGCAAGCACTTTTAGCGTAATTGTTGGGGAGTTTTGAAGCAACAGTGAATGAACCTTTAGAAGCTTAGGCGAATTAAGCCTCACCACCATTTCCAATGACAGATTACCTAACTTCTTGGTTAATCTTATTTTCATTTCTTTAATTTCTCCTCATTGATGATATTTGATTAAAATGAGCTAGTTGGTAGCTTTTACTAATAATTGCCCACATTTTGCATTCATTGCATCTTGTGCATGATCTCAAGTTTGGTAGAATTGTTCAATCTATTTTGAATATTAAAATATAACTTCTTAAAGAAACATTCATTGAACTTTGATTGACTTCATCATCATCTGAACCACAATCACCAACATCATATGTGTCCACTAGTTTAGCACATATCATAGAGAATCCAGGAGCCAACACTGGTCCAACTAACACAAGGCCTTTGAGAGAATTATCGTATCCTATGGGACAAATTACACCTTCATGCGATATCTTTCCCTTAAATCAAAAGAACTTCACTTTTAAGCCAGCCACAATACAATTGCTACTCATAATCTATGGTATGGGCTCAAAAAAACTATACATTTACATGAAAGAATTTAAGGATGTGTGTGTCACATGTATAGACCAAAATTTCAATGAGGGCACCATACGATTGTGGTGGTTGCAATTCTCACTGAAAGGCAAAGCCAAAATATAGCTAAACTCTTTAAGACGTTGCTCCATTGGAACATGGAGGGAAATGAATGGTGAATTTCTTAAAAAGTATTTTCCTATTCATAAGACTTTGATGATGCAAAAAGAAATCATGAATTTCGCATGTCAACCTAGTGAGTCATTCTTTTAAGCATAGGAGAAGTTTAAGGACTTATATAATACGTGTCCACATCATGGTTTTTTAATTTGGAGATTGTGCAGTTTCACTTATGATTCTTTGCCATCTGAACTTAAACAACTAGCGGGTACAATAAGTAATGGCCAATTTTTGGATAAATCTGCTAAGGAAACGTATGAGTTCTTAGAAGAGTTAGGTAAAAACACTAAAGCGTGTGAGGTACTACTACCTGCACAATTAGAATCAAGGAGGTCATAACCTTAACCTTGTGGGAAATTGAGACTTTATGATAATGTTGACTTGAGTGCTAGGATATCTGCTCTGACTAGGAAAATGGAGTCCTTGGAGACAAAGAAAGTGAATATGGCTAGTGAGAGAGAGAGACTAGATGTGTGATTTATGAGGTGACTGACCATAGTACTGATAGGTGTCCAATTGTACCAATTTTCAAGGAAGTTTTCTATGGACAAAATTCAAACACTAAACCTCACACACATTTTCTATGCAATATTAGGAACAAACATAAGCACAGACAGGACCACCTCCACTTTCAAACCAATATCACCTAGGGTTTAGAAATCATCCTAACTTCTCATACAGCAATGATCAATCTACTACACCATACCCCCAATAATTTAACCCAATCCCATCTTAAGCGCAAGTTCAAGGTTCTTCTTCTAGTTTCTTTCAACCTTAGTTTAGAAAGTCTCCTTTAGAGGATAATCTTTACCAGGTCATACAAGGGCAAATAGAGATCAACAACCAAAACGTAAAGAATCAGGAGCAGACTAATGGAGCTGTTGAAGATATTTGGAATCAATAACTAAGCTCATCGAAAGTCAGAGGCATCCTGAGAAAGATAAACTACCTTCCCAAACCATTCAGAATCTGCAGGGTCAGCCACATATGATTGAGTCCTAAGGGGAGAAATCTAATCAAGAGCATGTTCAGTCAATTACAACCCTTAGGACAAAAATGGCAATAAAATGATGATAGACCCTAGGTTGTTAAGGTTGAATGGGGATGATCTTTAGAGAAAAATGGGAAAGTGGTAAGAGGTAAGAGTTTTGAGGTGAGAATAGAGAAAATGAAAAGAAGAAAGTTAATGAAGTTATGGAAGAATTAGTGAGAGAGGAAATAAAAAAGAAAAGAAAAATGAGAAAATTGAGAAAAATAAAAGTGAGAATAAAGCGAAAGATAGGGAACAAGTGGTAGAATTCAAACCCTGTTCACATTTTCCTAGCAGACTGAATAATTATAAGGAGGAATTGTTGAATATTGATATTTTCGAAGTGTAAACAAGTGAAAATTAGCCTTCCTCTTTTGGTTGTAATAAACAAGTACCATCTTATGCCAAATTCGTAAAAGACTTTTTCATTGTGAAGAAAAAGTTAAGCGTTAGTGGGAGAACATTCATGATAGAATAAGTTAGTGCCATCCTTCAGTACAAAACCCTACCTAAGTACAATGATCATGGTTGCCTCACTATTTCTTGTGAAATAAGGGAGCATAAGATGAAATAGGCCGTATTAGATTTAGTGTCAACCTCCTTCCCTACATAGTTTATTAGCAACTAGGATTAAAAGAGCTTAAGCCAACTAGAGTGATCTTGCAGTTAGCCGATGGATCAGTAAAGATAGCTAGAGGGATTTTGGAGGATGTACTCATTCAAGTCGATAAGTTTTATTATCTTATAGACTTTATAGTCCCAGACACTCAGCCTATCCCACAGGATCTACTCCTCCGGTTCCTATCATCTTAGGAAGACATTTCTTGGCGATTATCAATACCATCATCAATTGTAGAAACGGTCTTATGAAGATTTCTTTTGGATATTTAACAATTGAAATGAATATCTTCAAAGTGACCAAGCAACCAGTAGATGAGAATGATATAAGGGAGGTAGATTTCATTTAGACAGTCACGGAAGAGTACTTTGAAAAAGAGTTTGAGCGACCCTTTGGAAAAGGTTTTTAACTCTAAGTGAGGGAGTTGACCATAGAGATGAGGTTGAAGATGCAGAGGTCATAGAGATCTTGAATTGGCTAGTTAGTGCATAATCGTGTTAATAGGGCATTTTAATCAATCTGTTGAGACTTTTGCTTCATCCATAGTCAAGCCTGAACCTTCCATCATAAAGCCTCCTAAGCCAAAAAGAAAGCCATTCCTTGTGAATAAATTTAAAGATTGAAAATATCTCAAATTTAATTGTTGAGCTCCATTATTAGATAAATAGCATAAAGAATGTAAAAGTGTATATATTTAAATTTTTATGTTTTATGTATATTAAATTTTAACTTTTAAAAAAAATTTATTTTTAACGAAAATTAAAGTTTAATTATTACTTTTTTTTAAATAAAAAATTTTAGTTGACTTTATCTAATATACTTCTATATAGTATTTAATAAATATATAAAATTTTATTATTTATTACAAATTTTATCTCATTTTTTTAAAATATTAGTTTAAAAGTTTTATAAAAAAGTATTACATTTTAGAAAAATATGAAAAGAGTGAGAGTTTGTATTTTCATATGAAGTAACTGAAAAGACAGCTTAAGTGGAGAAAAACAATGTAATTCTAGCCATTAAACAAATTTAATTGTTGAACATATTGCAAATTCAAATTATTGAAATTTCTTATTTTATAGATTTTTTTTGCTGAATTTTAAAAATACATTAAAAACAAAATTTTAGTACATCCATTGAATTTTAAATTTCCTTACATAACACATGTAGGAAATATTATACCCCCCCTTTTTTTTTTTTAAAGAGATAAGGTTTGCTGCGATTCATGTGACTGTTGAAATATTATACTCTGTATATATAGAAAGAGATACAGTTTGCCGCGACTCATGTAACTGCTCCAACATCCAATGTATTATTAAATATGGCTATACATCCAATGTATTATTAAATATGACTAGTTATCTGTGTAGTGCTTTGCATCACATCATCCATTTAAAATAAACAAATCTATTCTCCCTTCAACTTCAGCAGATGCATGCTTTTGCATTGCATAATTTATAACTATTTGTTTTGGATTACACCAATCTATATTTAGTGTATCAGTACATCAATTAAAAATTTCTTGAAAAATTATATTATATAAAATTATCACAATAAGTATAATAAATAAGTAATTGTTCAAGTAATGTTGTCTAATAAAATGATACAAATTTTAAAATTTGAAATTATTTATTTAAAGTTATTTTTTTAAGTTAATTATATAAATTTATTACAAATATTATTACAGTTTTGAAATATTAATTTAAAAAATTTATAAAAATATTTAGAAAAATATGGAAAGAATGAGAAAGTATATTTTCATGTTACAGATAACAATTTAAACAAAAAATAATAATTTATTCATTAAACAAATCCAATAACTAAAATTTTTTTGAATTTAAAATTTTCAAATTTCTTATTACATAAATTTTGGTAAATTTTTAAAATACATTAAAAATAAAACTGTAGTACATCGATTGAATTTTAAACTTGCTTGCGAAACACATGTTGTATAAAATATTATACTCTTTTCTATAGAGATAAGGTTTCCGCGATTCACGTAAACTGCTGAAATATTATCCCTTGATTTTTTTTTTCCCTATATAGAGATGAGGTTAGCTGCCATTCATGTGACCGCTCCAACATCCATTGTATTATTAAATATGGCTAGTTGTCCGCGTTGTACTTTGCATCAATCCATCCATTGATTCCATTTCAAATAAACAAATGTATTCATCCTTCAACTTCAGCAGATGCTTGCTTTGCATAATATATTATAACCATCTGATGAATTGCACCAATCCATATTTAATGTGTAAGTACGTCAATGAAAAATTTTATAAAATTATATTCTATAAATTAATAAAACTTAAAAATTAATGAAGATCTCATTTTTTGTGAGCTTTTTTATTTTATTTTTTCTTCTTCCATTAATACCATTTAACTTCTTAATACTTTTTATAGAAGTAGAAAACATTTTTTTAGTAACCATCATTTCCTTAAATGCAAAATTTAACCACCCATTACCATTATCTTTATATATCTTTTTTTATCCTTTTAAAATGTCACTTAATTGTAAATTGTTTACTTAAATTCCATTTCAAAATGACTATCTGATATTTTAGTACTAGCGAATAACTCGTACTTATAGCACTCTTCAATTAAATTTAAATATATATGTATTTTTGTACATTCTCTTTTTCTTTGCCCAGACAACGTAATATTGAGAAGTCAAAATTTTATTTTTCTCAATACAACTCTTCAGATATCATCATTTAATGGTCTATAAGAATGTGAAAAGTCCTAAAGACTGAACAAGAATTTGAGGGGAAGTTTTGGTTAAAATATCTCCACTATTTGTTAAGGAAAAAAAAAAAAACTCAATCTCAGCATTTGGATTTTAATTTATAAGAGGAACATTTTTTAAATATGTTATATTTATTATATTGATATAATGAACCTTATTAATTTAAAATTAAAATTAGAATTTAGAAAAAAAAAACTCCAAAAGGCTAATTTTATTTAAATATTTATAAAAAATAAACAAAAAGAATAATGAACATAAATTTTTAAATGGTTTTATAAAAGTAACTCAAATAATAAATATTATTATTATTAATCATATGTGCTTTATATAATAAGAATAATACAGTCAATATAATTAATTTAAATTTAAAAAAACTACTTTCAAGCCTAATTAATGTTCCATATTTTTTCTACTTTTAAATTTTAAAAATATCAAGACTTGTTGTGATAAGAAAAATTATCTAGTTATTATTTAAACTTTTTTTTATTTATGTTTCTTAATTTAATTCTATTTTTATTTGTATTTTTAATTAATTATTACTATAATTAAAATATATAAATTTAACAACTATGTTAAATTTGTAATCAAGTAAGTCTCATTTTAGAACTCATGAACAAATAAATTCTATTTCAGAATCTATGTTTGTTACTTTTGTTGAAACCATATATTAGAATTCTAGTACTTTCGTAGGTAAAAAAAAAAAAAAAAAAAAAGTCAAGTTATAGTGTTTTGGCAATATGGAACAAAGAAACAAAAAATTTAGAGGGGAAGTTTTGGTTTGTAAAAGTTCTCAGCCATTCGTTGAAAAATAAAACTCAATCTTATCCATTAGATCACAGTTTGTGAGATGGACAGTTTAAAAAACCATCCTATTTTATTATATAGATAGTTAACCTTAACTCAAAATTAGAATTTAAAAAAAAAATCACTCACCAAGACTAATTTAATTCAAATATTTATAAAAATAAAAGAAATAGAATGATGAATATAAAGAGTTCCACATAAGATTTGACAATAAATTTTTAATTGGTGTTATAAAATTACTGAAATAAAAAATATTATTTTAGTCATATGTGTTTTATAAAATAAAATAAATATAGTAAATATGACTAATTTAAATTTAAAACTAGAATTTAAAAAAAAATAATTACTCCCATGCCTAATCAATTTTTGATTTTTTTTATACTTTTAAATTTTAAAACTACTAATGACTATTGTTCTAAGAAAATAATCAAATTTTTATTTAATCTTTTATAGTTTTTAGTTTAATTTCATTTTCTATCTGTATTTTTAATTTAATTACTAATTTTATTGAAATATATTAATTTAACAATCATATTAAAATTTTAAGTAAATTGGTCCCCTTTTGAAACCTATTAGCAAGTAAATTCCTTTTTAGAATCCAAAAAAAGTGAGTCCTTTTTTAGAACTCAAAAGTGTTTACATTTATTATTTATTAAATTTATATGCACCTATTCTAGTATTTTTATAAGCAAAAGAAAATGTGAAATTGTTTTGTTTTAACGATGTAAGACAAAGAAATATTACGAATGCAAAATATCAAAGTCATTCATAAAAAAATAAAACTCACTCTCAGCCATTAGATCTTACTTTGTGAGAGAGATATTTTCAAAAATCGTTCCGTTATTGTATAGATAATCAACCTCACCAATTTAAATTAAAAATTAGAATTTAGGGAAAAAAAAAAAAGAATCACTCCCCTAAGACTAATTTTATTCAAATTTTTATTTAAAAAAAAAAGTAGAATGATGAGCATAAAAAATGCCATATAAGATTTGATAATAAATTCTTAATTGGCTTTATAAAAATAACTTAAATAAAAAATATTATTATTAATCATATGTGCTTTATAAAATAAAACAAATAAAGTAAATGTGACTAATTTAAATTTAAAATTAGAATTTAAAAAAAAAAACAACTACTTCCAAACCTAATTAATATTCGATATTTTTTTGTTCTTTTAAAGTTTAAAAATACTAGGAGTTGTTGTTATCTAATTATTAATTAAGCCTTTTTATTTTATGTTTTTTAGTTCTACTCTATTTTTTATTTGCATTTTTAATTTAATTATTAATGTAATTGAAATATACAAATTTAATAATCATATTAAATCTTTAAGCAAGTGGGTCCCATTTTGGAACTCATGAGTAAGTAAATTCTTTTTTTAAACGCAAAAAAATGGATCCTTTTTCAAAACTCATGAGTTTTTTACATTTATTATTTATTAAAATTATATGTCACAATTCTAGTCTTTTTATCGGTAAAAGAAAATATGAACTTGTTATGTTTAAACGATATGGGACAAAAAAAATTATGAATGCAAAAGATTTCAGTCATTCGTTGAAAAATAAAATTTAATCTCAATCGTTAGATCTTAGTTTATAATAGGAACATTTTCAAAAATTATTTTGTTTTATTATGTTGATTTCAATTTATTTTTATAATAAAATTGTTTTGTAACTTATTTAAAATTAAATAAACATATTTAATTGAAAAAAAAATCACACACATAATGTATGTAACGTCATCTAGTATATATAGATGTTCCAAGTGAACAGAAAAGGTATTTGGGCCTAATCTGCTAAATTGAGTTTAACCTGGTTGTTTATTCTTTGTTTGTCTTGTAGAGGTGCACTCATGTGGACGTGATTATTAATTTATTTATGCATTTAATTAGGCTGGATATAAAGAAAAAGTTAGATAAAAATTAAAATTTTTAAATTTGAAATTATTTACTTAAAGTTATTTTTTTAAGTTACTTTATATAATTTTAAAATATTATATAATTGAATGGTATCATAGAAAGGCAAAAAACAACATTATCAAAATTAAAACTTCACCAATCTTTAAATTTTACTAATTACCTGGGATTTCTAGATAGTGATATAAATATATATTACCAAAACTAAATATGTAATATAAATACATAAAAAATATACATATAAAAAAATCTGGAACATATAACCATTAACTAAGAAGAAAATAGAGAAGGCTATTGAAAAAAAGAAAAAAAAAATAATTTAAAAGTAACTATACTTTGGAAGTTATTCATAACTCTCTTATAATTTTAACTATAGCGTAATATTATTAAAAAATATTTAATTTAATTAAATTTATATTACACGTATCATATAAATTTATATGTAATCATCTAAAATAGATTATTTAAAAAATAATAGATATTTAAATTAACATAAAATAAGAAAAAATGTATTCAATTAGTTTTGCACTTTTTTCATTTGTAAGGGTTTGAGATATAAATGGTGAGTTTCGAACCAGGTTATGTAAGTCATTGTACTCAATTTTATACTTAATCCAAAGCATAAAGAATTATATAATAATTTTTAAATTAGAAGTATTCATGTGTGTTTTATCAAAATTTAAGGAGTAAAATAGAATTACCTTTACTGTTATCTAAGAAAACGTAAATATTTTATTAATTGAAAGCAAATAATAATACTAATAATAAAATGACTTAGATAATAAAAGAGAAAAAGACAAAAATGCAAAAACTCACACTGATAGGTCATTGTGTTTGGCAAATATTTAGTCACTCGTTCCTGCTTCTCGGAAATCAGTGTAAACAGATCTGAAATCTAAGGTCTCACTCAAAACAAACAGATCGCAAAACATTTTAAGTGTGTCATACTCCTTACAAAGATGATAAATTAATTCAATAATTGATAGCAAAGCTTTATTTGTATGTGCAAAAACGTAAACATATATATAGAACCTTTGCAAGTAATAAATCATCAACGTCGAGTTTTTAATTTAAAATAGAAAAGGTTAAAGCCATATTACTATTTCTAAAAGCCCGATTGGATGGTGCTAAAATTTCAAGGGATAAGTTTTAGAGAGGATATAAGATAAGAGAGGGTATTATTTTTAAAAGGTTGGCCCATATTGATGTGATATTTATGGAGAGGGATAACTTTTGACTTGGTTTGGATGTTTTACAAATAAGATGGGATGAATGATAGAAAAAGTAGTCAAATGACTCTTTTGCTCTTGTGATATCCCAAACTTTGTTACCCATTAAATTAAATATTAAATTACAAAACCAACTCTATTTAATTATTTTTGG